>CALYLW010000898.1:95835-268335 GCA_944989445.1 Ampullaceana balthica | reverse complement strand
CTTCTAATTTTTGCCCGTTTATCCGAATCTCATTTGTGAATTTTCTATTTGCCATGACCTTGGTCTTTTCTGCATTGATTTCCATGCCATACGCCTTTGCTGTTTTCTCTAGCTTTGCCAGGAATTCTTTTAGTTCGTCCTCGCTACCAGCTAGGCCGTCTATGTCATCGGCGAAGCGTAGGTTGGTTATAATTTTCCCTCCGATGCTGACTGTTCCGAAATGGTCTTCTAGCACATCTGTCATAATCCTTTCAAGGAAGAGGTTGAAGAGGATGGAGGAAAGTAAGCATCCTTGTCTGACACCAACAGTGGTCTTGAAACAATCTCCCAGCTTGCTGGGAGTACTGCGCTGGTTGATCTGTTGTATAGGTTCTTGATAACTTCAATGAAGTTTGCATTTATGTTGAATTTGTGCATAGTTGCCCACAGTGCCGCATGCCACACTCCGTCGAACGCTTTTTAAAGTCTATAAAGACACGATAGAGGTCACTCTGGTGTTGGAGATGTTTTTCACAGAGCACTCACAGGTTAAAGATTTGCTCCGTTGTGCTTCTTCCTGCTCTGAAGCCCGCATGCTTTTCTGAAATGATTTGCTCTGCTTGTGGTTTCAGTCTGTTTAATATGATCATAAGCATGACTTTGCTGGGGGGACTAATCAGGCTGATAGTACGGTAGTTCTGGCACATCTGTAAATTACCCTTTTTTTGGGAGCGTGATAACCAGCGATTGCGTCCAGGGGATTGGCCATTTTCCTGTCTGCCAGATCTTGTTGCATATGTAAGTTAGGATGTTTATTACAGGGTCACCTCCTGTCTGAATCATTTCGCCTGGAATGTTGTCTGATCCAGATGATTTCCCCTTTTTCAATTTTCGTCGCGGAGAATAGAATGCATGTCTGTGTTAGTTGACTTCGGGCATCGCCTTTTGAGTCTTCATTGTACAGCTCAGAACAGTATTCGGTCCATCATTTGAGAATTTCTTGTTCTTCTGTGATACATTTTTGCGAATGTATCTTGTATGGTTGAGATACGACCTTGTTTGGTAAATGTCAAGTCTTTAAAAATTTGTAAGCCTTTTTTGAATTGTTCCTTAGTAAATTTTCATAGATGTCTGAGCATTGTTGTTCGATCCATTCTTTTTTTGCTTTTACCATATCTTTCCTGATCTTTTTATTGATTGCTCTGTATCTGGGTGCTCCTTCTGCAGTATTCTTTACGCTCTTAAGTTTTCTTATTTCATCGCACATTTCCAGAATATTAGAGGAGACCCATGGTCTTTTTATTGCTCGCTTCTTACCAAGTATTACAGTCATGTGGTGTGTCTAGGGCAGGAAATGCTTGGCGGCACCCATCCCTGTCCAAGCTTGATCACAGCCGGTTTCCTCCTTATCGGTGGTTCGCCTTGATCATGGACACGTAGAAATTGAGTTCCAACTTGATCTCGTCCGCCCTGGCCGGTGCTTCAACTTGGAAGTCATACGCATATTGGTGCCGTGTCAACACCACACCCTCACGTGGTTTAGCCGGTCAGCTGAGATCGTTGCCCGGGGTGTGGCGATGGGAGCCACACGTGAGAGTTTCGAGAGATGAAATCACGTTTCATGGATTCATATTTCTCAGAGATCAATTTTCCATAAATTTTGAATTTTTTAATATGTTTTTTTTAGTGTTGCCAAAGTGTGTACTCTTTTAATACGGCAACACTTTCGCTGCAAATTATTTAATTAGTTTTCTGGTCCTTTGATTCCATAAAGAAGTATTTTATTTCCAATGCTTCACTGAGTATGCAAGACGTGGAATACATTTTTTTCTTTGTTTCAATAATGAAGGATGAAATAAACGAGAGCGTAAGATGAAAAAGACATTGAATGATGAAAATGTCGTTATTAAAATCTTATTGAAATACTAAAGAACCAGAGTACTTGAGGTCATTGGAGAAGTTACGGTTCACCAAAAGGAACATATAGAACAGTTATGCTTAGGTAATGGAGTATATCACTATAAAAGGTTTTCAAAATATTTAAATAAAGTGTGTCTATCAAAACGCCAAAAGAATTGTCTTTCAACCATGGCTAGGGGTTCCACCAAAACAGACTAAATCGAACACCAGCAATACTATCGCCCTTTTGGTATATTCCTTAAAGTAGGACGAGTATTATATCTTAATACTTTTTCCAAAGAATCAATAGCAATTATAGCTGCTCTGTCGGAAGAACCGTTGGAGGTCCGGATGAAATGGCGTCGCGGGCCGGATCCGCCACGTGGGCCGTAGTTTGGTGACCCGTTTTAAGCTCAGTTAAGGATTTGCGCCCAATCTTTTTCCTTTCTCCGCTTTATTTGTTTCAAATAGTAGAGTAGATGATTTATTATGTGAATTTAATTATTATTTTTGTTAGTTCGTTCATTTGTACTGCTAAAGACATTTTCCGACACGTTTATTTATCGTCCATCTTCATGAAAGCTTGAAATTTATATTTTTAGTTACACAAATGTTTCGTGTCCTTGTAATCAATTTATTTTACTCTAGTTTATTCAAGAAAGGACACACAAAATAACGAAATTTGAGTGGTGTGGTCACAGGTTAAAATATCTGAAATATATACATACTAGATTGTGCCAGGGCGCCGTGGCGCCTGCGGCGCCCACTTTTTTTAGGGCGCCTATGGCGCCAACCTTTTTCAAAAGCCCAACTAACTTGTCCTTTTTTGTTAAATACGAAATATTAAACTTTCTGAAATGTACGCAAAGTATTTAATAATAGGGGTTGTAGGGCGCCTACGGCGCCCACTTTGTTTTTTGTCAAAAGCCCAAGTAACTTATCCTTGTTTGATAAATACGAAATATTAAACTTCCTGGAATGTACAAAAAGTATTTTACATCTTTAATTTATAATCATCATGCGCACCGATGCACACCTTGTATTTTAAAATATAAGATCAAACAATGACGTCATATTAAATATTTTTACAGTGCTAATCAACACACGATTTTTTGACTGCTTTAGACTGTTGTACATCGTTCCTCAGAGTTCCACATCCTTCCCAACAGGGAATGACTTGGTCTTTTATATTATTTATGTGGTCAAATTTTAATCAAACATTAAGTTTTATCATTCATTTATTTTCTTTCTTTTTGTGACGAATTCTTTATAATACATAGGTTTAAAAAGGAAAATAAATTGTTTATTTTACCATAATGAAAAAATCAATGTTTCATTCTTACATTTATCTTATCTTATCGTATCTGTTACAGACGCTCCTTCTATAGAGAAGATTATTGCATCCTACACTTATCTATGGTTTGTGTTTAGTCCTGCATTCTTTTTAGAGTTTTAAATGTTGATAAAGTGTTGGTTTTCCCGGTTTCTTCAGGCAACCGGACGGGAAGAACGAAAATTTGTATGTGTTTGTTCTTGCATTACGGAATCAGAATGTGTTTTTATCCTTATGTCTATCTGAGAGTTGTTTTAAATTATCTTTGTGTTGGTTTTCTAAATTAGAATTAATTTCTTTATGTATAATTTGGGGCTGTTAACTATTAATTTAAATTTAATCGTTAACTAATGAAAAATTAACGATTAGTTAATAGTTAATTTCGATTAAAGCCACAAATGGAAATTTATGGTGTCATAAGTAACATTTATTAAAATACATGTCGAAAATCAAAATAACACTGGAATGTCTTCTTTATATGACATTTTTAACCATCTACGCAAACAGACAAGTGTATTGACATTATTTGGTTCAAGTGACCACACGCGCTGAACAATCGTTCACATAGCTTTAGATTGACTCAGCTGAAGTTTCTGATACTGTAGTGGATGTTTGGTTTCCAGGTGATATGTAAGCGAAGTGTTAGAACGATGGTAGTGATGTTCCTTTTAAGAAGCGCGGCTTCGCAGATATTTGACCGATGCCACGCAGGAGTTTAGAATCACCGCGCATCAAATTTTGTAAAATATTACACAAAAAATGGACGTTGTGCAACTTTCCACACGATTTTTTTTTAAACTTTGCACATGGACCAACGAAGCTTAGACTTAGAGGGAACATTGCATGGTAGGCAAACGATTTCTCTCAATGGACACAATAACTTTTATCAAAGTATGCTACGCCGCGGGGCGTATAGTTAGTTTATATTTATTGGCCGAAATATTTTACTTTTTGACTTCCAGTACATTTATAAGTGGTGGGTCGATTAATCGTTAAAAATTTTTAATAGTTAAGTCATCGGTAAATTTTTTAACGATTGATCGATAAATTAATCGTTAATTTCCGCTACCCTAGTATAATTACTACTTTACTCTGGATTCTTCTATCATCTATTATTTCAAGGTTTAATGATTTAACTAATGGTGTAATACTGTCAGTTTTGAATATTCTCTAGTAATAAATCTGGCAGCTCTTTTTTGAATTTGTTCCAGTTTATCAATGTTTTCTTTTGTGGATGGGTCCCATTCAGAAGATGCATATTCTAGTACAGGTCTCACCAAAGTGGGGTAGCATTTTAGATTTATATCTCTATTACATTTGTAAAAGGTTCTTTTCATAAAGACTAAGTTTTTGTTTGATTTTTAATAACTTCATTGACATGGGGATTCCATGATAGTTTCTCATTTATTATGACTCCTAAGTATTTTGCATCTTAAGTGAGTTGTGAAATTTTTAGGTGCAAAAAGAAATAGGCAAACCGGGTAATTAGTTTTAAATTTTTTTTTAAACTTTAAAAACAATTACTCCAAAAATAAATCTTCTTCAAAGCAGTCGGTAATTCTTAGATTTAAACAACCGAAGCGTCATTTATAGTTGTGTTTAAACGTTGATAGGAAACAAATGTACGTCAATCCAAAACAATACAAAACACATATTTACCAAATCCACAAAAAATAATTTTATTCAACGGGTAATTTAATGTAAACAATCATGATGATGTAAGTATTTAGGGTTGTTTGTTACATCGATTACCAAAAAGCCCCACACAATCTGAGACTAGAAAACCTAACATGAAAACTTTTCCATTTAATTTCTTTTACACAGAAAAGTTTTCATTAAAAATAACTTCAGTTTCAAATCTGAAATGAATAATGTAGCTACAGAAGGAATGTTGAAAGATATTTATATTTATAGCATGAAAATATACAATAAAATAAAAATCAGAAAAAAACTATTTGTAACAATGTCAAAGACATTAAAATCTTAATATTATTTTTATATTTTGTTACATGCATAAAAGTACTGAGATCAAACAATCATGAAATACTTTAAAACCGCACGTCAACATGACATTTTATTGTTTTCTGGCATTTGAAATATATGTCTATAAATCATTTTTAAATAGACATGAAACATTAACTAAAGTCAGGTTGGAATTTACTATGACGATTAACCCTGAACATTTCATAACAAAGAAATGTCTATGACAAAAGCTTAAAAGTCGACTGTCACTTAAATCATCATCGTCCATATAAAAAATAAAATCATCGGAATCAGAGACGTCACTGTCACAAAATTCGTAGTCTTCACCTGTAATGTTTCTATAGAAGGCACGAACGAGAGAGAGGCTTTGTTTGTTACCATCATCTTGGAATGTAGTAGATGACGTGGCATCTTCGTATAACATTTGGGTTTGCAGGTCGATAGGTAATCCTGCTCTTACAACTCGTTCATGCCTTCCAGGACCCGAGCCTATGGCCGAAGAGACAGCCACAAAACTAAGTGTCTCTAACGAAAATGGCTTCTTTTCTTGTGGTCTGTATAAACTTTAAACATTCTAGCTGGTCATTCATCTCGCAAATGGTTTGAAAGGCGATCATTTTTAAAAAGCAAAAAAATATCCGACTTTGTGAGAAATCTCATTTCTAAGAAATACTGGGCCAGCTTGACGTTGTTCACAAGCAAAGCTGTGCCTAGGGGAGATAAACCAGCCTCAAACTTGTACCATCCCTTGCCAGACTTCTGAATGACTGCATCGGCTGGTCCCAACCCAGAGCAGATGATTCTTGGAACAAGTGACAAACAACCCGAAGCTATTAGAAAGTGTACAACGCAAGGTGGTACACTGTTGGAAAAATTGGCTTTGTGATCTAAGAGGAGGTGGAAAAACTTCTTGTTGAGTCGGGGCTGATCCCACATTTTTCGCAAATGCCTGTTCATTGAAGTTCTTCCAATTGCACTGTTGATGCAAGGATTCACATCTGCTCCGGCAAGAATCAAACATTTTGTCGCATCGTAGTCTCGATGTCTTATAGCCATGTCTAGAGCTGATTTACCGCTGTTGTTCTTGTGTTCGACCCTACATCCTGCCTTGATGAGGGTGTCCAGAAGTTCTCCGGAGAAGAAATGTTTAAACTGCAGAGATAAGAGCGGTGTTACCATTTTTGTCTAAGACGTTGACATCAGCTCCGTTTTTTAATAAAAATTCAATCGCTTCACAGTCATCGAACATAAAAATTGGACTTTGACCACTATTGTCGGTCCGGTTGACGTCAGCCCCATTGCTAATTAAACATTTAATCACTTCACAGTCATCGGACATAAAAATTAGACTCTGACCTTCTTGTTTGTCTGGTTTAAATCAGCTCCTCTACTTATTAGGAAATTCAACCAATTCAATACTTCCCATCCCAACTGCAGCTTGTAAAGCAGAGTTACCTTGAATACTACCAGCATCTACGTCAGCTCCCGCGTCTAACAGTAATTTCATTAGGCCCAAAGGAAACTCTGCTCTTGTTGCCACAGCAAGTAAGGGTCGGTCATACAAATCAACTTCATTAACATTCGCCCCGTGTTTTAGAATCTTTGACACAATATCCTCTAACTTTTTAACAAGAAATTTTGATTTAGAGTTTTTCTCTTATTTGAGATGCCCATTTCACACTCAGTTGATTATGGTAGGAAGTGGAAAAATAGTGAGTTAGGGCAGTTTTTTGATAAAACGAAGCTGTCTTTAAATTCACATCAGCTCCCCTTGCTATCAATAAATCTATCATCTCAGGGTCTACAGCATGCATGAGTGGCGTCATGTTGTCTATGACCAGGTCAATTTTGGCACCGTGATCGAGCAAAATGTTGACGGACCCTCTGTCACATTTTGCGACAGCCATATGCAAAAAGTTTGCTCTTTGGAGCTCTTCTCTCAAGCTTGATGGAAATCTTTGACATATCCATTCCAGGATTAATGTATTACCATTGTCGACAACCTTTTTTACAGCGCAGTTCAAATGAAATGTGGCACCATGTTCTAATAAGATGTCCGCACACTTAAACTGAACGTTGTCAATGGCCACATCAAGCGGTGAGCTTAAATACTCAACTCGGCCATTACATCACGTTTATCTACATCGGCACCAGACTCTATCAACATACACAATATATCGCAACGTCCCTTTGCAGCAGCTATCGCAAGAGACTTGTTTGACCCAACGAATCGAGAATCGCAAAGAATTCGAATCAGTCTAGAATCCCCCGTCTCTGTGGCAACCTCAATGGTGTGTTCTTTAGTCGTCTTCTCTTCTTGCATACATGAAGATCTTTCACTTAGGACTCTAACAATCGTGTACTCAACTTCTTTCGGGTGTTCTTTAAACGTTTTGATAAACTCGTCGAGTATTTTGCAAACATTAAACTCATGGTTTGGGAAATCGTGTGAACTAAAAGCTTGACGGATTCGATATCTTTGTTTAAAACAGCTTGATGCAGTGAGGAAATACCCGTACGCGCTTCGTGCTGAAAAAGTTTTAGAATCGCAGGAGGCCCTTTTCCATTGCTAACTGATCTAAAGTGGTTCTTGTTATATCACTGTTTCCGTTAGGTTCCAGGTTTACATCATCCTCTTCTGCATCAATTAACAACTTCATCACCGGAATATTCGTGGCGTTTGTAGCATACATGAGGGCAGTGTATCCGAAGTTATTTTTATGCCTGATGTCGACTCGTGGCTGTTTCAACAAAAACTGCGTTAGGTCAGAGAGCTCCGGTTGATAAGACGTCACAATGAGTGGCGTCTCTCCGTTGCCGTTGGTAACGTTGACATCGGCACCGTTCTGTAAGAGAAATCTGGCCATGTTGCTCTGAGATAACTCTGCGCAGTTCAACAAAGCAGTGTTCCCCCTTTCATCCCTAGCCTCTGGATTGGCGCCGTGTTTAAGCAGACCTCGCACGGCCGGTATGTTCCCGAGTCTACATGCCAGTAACAAGCCTCTATCAAGAGCTGATTGGGAAAACAATCCACTCTCAAATTCTATTAAGCCATTTAAGACTTTAATCATATCCCCAGATTCCTGATGAGTTAGGGCTCTTATGAGGAAGTGGTCGTTTTCTTGCGTTGAAGCTCTACGTGGTACCAGGATGAAATTTGATCTGTCCATCATGTGTCCATTCAGTCACAGCGATGTGTTTGTACATACTTGGTTTAACTAAAACCTGGCATTTTTGTGTCGTTTTATGGTGTATTCGCATATAAAACATATGTTCAAATGGGCCCGATTCCCATATAATTTGTCCTTAAATTCTTATCGCCTAAAGTTCTTATTTCTTTGGTTATGTCGATGAAACAAGTTGTTTTTCCAACTTTTATTGATGGACTAGGTCTAAATGCAGTGTGCCAGCATTGCTGAGGAAAAAGTATTTAATTTAAAAATATGAAATGGATCCGCAATAAGTTGCATACTTTAAATAAGGATACATATTATTTATTGATAAGCCTAGGGCTGTCCATTATTAATTATGTCAACAAAATAGGGGGGAGGGGGGTCTGACAATTTTTGACAATTGTTGACAAGGGGAGGGGGGAGGTCAAGAAAAGTTGACGTCAACAATGTTACTTTTTAAAATAAATTTAATTACTTAACAAAGGAAAAATAGGCAACGTTTGTAGTCCTTTGTTACACACTCGCCCAACCTTCAGTATTTTTAATTAAACTAACTATATTCCTACTTTTTAAAAAACCGTGCTGTGCTTTAAAAAGACCCCACACAGAACTAAATATGCACATGAGATACTTACTCGTGACTAGGGCTGTCAATATTGTTGAAAAATGCTGCCCGGGTACCCGTCCAAATTTCGAACGGGTACCCGGGTTACCCGTTCAAAACATCTCATAATTTTCCTCATCATGACCACTATACAATGCTACCTAGCCACCTTCCATGCACCTCATTTCACACAGTAGCCAGACGCCCGACGTCTTAGGGGCCGTACATAAATGACGCCAAGCAATTTTGGCCGATTTTTTTACCCCCTCCTCGTCACACGTTGTCACAAAAACTTTGACCCCTCTCCAATATGACGTCACAAAACATTGCCGCCCCCCCCCCAAATAAAGGCCGTATTTCTTTTTTTTGTTGAAAATGAGCATGTGTCAAATAACCTTATTGTCAGTTAACTTTGTATTTAATGTGAAGTTGAACTCTAAATATCGCTACACGCTTAAATCCATGTAAAACGTCATTAAATAAATTGTAAGCAATCAAATGTTTTAGTGGAACTTTTTCTTAAAGTTGCGCGTTTTGATGTGACGTCACATTTCTTAAACACATTCCTCCCCCTCGTCACAAATGTGTGACCCCCTCCTACTAGGTGCGTAACGTCATTTTTGAACGGCCTTTTATTCATCTCACACTGTTAGTAACTAATTTATTGACTTTAAAAACTTACACATTTGGGATAATTATTAAAATCAGTTTTTGGGCAAGGCACACGGGGTAATGAACACAAGAAACACAAGCGAATGGATAGGTCGCGGTTATAGTATAGGGGTGGAAGGTGGAGATGGGGTAGATAATTGATATCAATCGGTAGCCCAATGTCGGCATATTTCAAAGCAATGTTAGTGTCAAAGCAGGGGTGTTTTTTTTTATTAACAACAACAAACACTGCCTATTTCATTCTATACAGTCCATCCTTATTTTCGGCAGAGGAGTTTTGTTTTCTTTATATGATTCATTCAAAGAACCAAAATCTTCTTTGTGTTTGCAATTTCTGTTTCATTTTCAGAAAAAAAGATTTATCAAAATACATTGTAGTTTGTCGAGACCGTATTTTAGTTCCCGTTGACAGCTATTTCTCCTTAGATGTATCTCACATCTAAATAAAAAATTTTCGCGAGCCGCAAATTAAACACACAAAAAAGCCGCATGCGAACCGAAGTTTTGTAAATTTAGACATTGAAGCCACATTTTTACGGGTACCCGGGCGGAATTTCACTACCCGGGTAATCTCACGGCAACGGGTACCCGGGTCCCGGGTACCCGTTGACAGGCCTACTCGTGACTATTATTTTGTCAAAGTTGTTGTTTGTTGGTCTACTGTGCAAATAAAGATTTATGTAAGTACACTGTCTACATTATATTATTTAAATGTCTATAAAAATTACAAATTGCATTATTGGTTACACTAGACTGTATTAGAAATAATTGGCTTTCACTGGGAAATTTGATCAGGTCTGAAGTTAACGTGAGGAGCATTTGCACATTTACGGATGTAACTCTGCACCGTACATAAATTATGATAAATATTTAACATTATCTAGGAATTATTTGAAATCTTACAAATACGTCACATGTCTAGAAAGTTCAGAATTATGAAATATTGTTAAATAGTCCTGGGCCTAATTTTTAAATATTTAAAAAAAAATAACAGATGCATTAACAATTGAATTAAAGCGATGTTTAAATCATTTCTTTTTTTCTTTTTTTAGATTTAGGATAGAGAAATCGAACTTTCACAAGTTGTTGTATGAAGCATATGTAAAGACATTTCCCAACAAGCGTACGCAAGACTGTCAAAGTGAGGTAATTGAAATTTGGAAATAATTTTAAAAAAGAGGACGATTTGCCAACAAAAGTAGATTCGTTATTGAATAGTTATGCTGCCCTATCACAGAAAATAAAGCAACATTAATGAGCTTCTGGGCAGACCAGTCTATGAAGAGTGTAGATGTCCTTCCTAAAAAAGCAGCCACATATGTACAAATTGAAAAAGAAGTTGTGAAACATCAAACACAAGCCATTCAACAAGACCACATAGAAAACGATTTAGAAGCTGTTCTATACTGTACTAATTGTGATGAAAAATCTGTAAAATACAAAGCAAAAGTGCAAGATGAATTAAAGTGTCAGATAAGCATCTTCAAGAGGGATTTGATTGGCTTGTATAAACGAAAAGAAAGTGGTGTTTTAAGTTCACATCAGGAAAAGGAAATAAAAGAAAAAAAATAAGGTTGATGAGCTAGAAAAGAAACTGAACAGAAAGAAATATGAACAAGAAAAGCAGAAGATATACCGAAAAAATGAACTTTAGCTCAAATTTGTGCTGAAAATCCTGACGTCAGCAGTAAATTGAAGATCCGAAAGCTGGTCGACCAACAATAGAAGAAGATCAGCAGCTCCTTTTAAAAACCATTGTTGACATTGCATTGTATGGGTCTGCTGCTAACGACAAAAGACAGAGTGATATATATCGTAGTGTTAGAAATCTCGATGATTTGACAGAACAATTAAAGATTCAAGGGTTTTCAAATAAGTAGAAGTGCTGTTTATACTCGGCCTTTGCCAAAACGAAGTTTATCATCGGAAGGCAAACGCCAGGTAACAACTGTAGCAGTGAAGTTAATTCGAGCACAAAATGATTTACACTCAAAACACATTGATGGTAGATTGTGTACAGCTACTTTGAATCACCTAGAAGAAGTGGCTTCTTTGTTGGGATCTAAAAAAGTATGCTTCATCAGTCAAGATTACAAAGCTAAATGTTGACTTGTCTGGTGTTTCGGTTCTACAAGAAATTATTCAGACAGAACCTATGCCAATAATAACAAATGAGAAACATTTGACATCTCCATGTGAGGATATAGAGGCTATGATGTAGGATTTTGATTTGTTTGTAAAAAAATGTTAATAAATTAAAAGTGTATTTATTAGGGCTGTTAACGATTAATTTAAATTTAATCGTTCACTTTAGAAAAATTAACGATTAGTAATCGTTAATTTCGATTAAAGCCAAAAATGGAAATTTATGGTGTTATAAGTAACATTTATTAAAATACTTGTCGAAAATCGAAATAACACTGGAATGTCTTCTTTATATGAAACCTTTTAACCAACAACGCAAACAGACAAGTGTATTGACATTATTTGGTTCAAGTGATGAGCCGGTCTTATTGACAATATAACCAGCCGAGCTGAACAATCGTTCACATAGCTTTAGATTGTCTCAGCTGAAGTTTCTGATACTGTAGTGGATGTTTGGTTTGCAGGTGATATGTAAGCGAAGTTTTAGAACCATGGTAGTAATGTTCCCTTTAAGCAGCACGGCTGCGCAGATATTTGACCGAATGCACGCAGGAGTAAAGAATCACCGCGCAGCAAATTTTGTAAAATATTGCACAAAAAATTGACGTTGTGCAACTTTGCACAAAAGTTTTTTTTAAAAAACTTTGCACACGGACCAACGGAACTTATACTTAGAGGGAACATTGCATGGTAGACAAACGATTTCTCTCAATGGATACAATAACCTTTATCAACATTTTGAACATTCACGTCAGTCAATAGTTTAAAACCAAATTGTTCGTGTAATCGTCCGGAAATTAGTTTATATTTATCGGCCAAAATATTTTACTTTTTTAATTCCAGTACATTTATAAGTGGTGGGTCGAATAATCATTAAAGAAAATGTAATCGTTAACATTTTTAACGATTAATCGAGAAATTAATCGTTAATTTCCGCAGCGCTAGTATTTATAGTTTAACTTTTTAATTTCGTTTCTTCTTGAAGTTTAAGTTAGAACACGCCTTTTTAAATATTTAAATAGTCTTTAAAGTGTTATATTAATTTGAAATATTTTCATAATTTAAAAGTGTAATATGTATACATTTTTGTAAACCCTGTAATCTCTTATCTGTTTAAAGCAAGCCTTTGTGTTATACTTTTATTCATTTTTTTGTTGTAGTCGTAAAGTAGTCTATTTAGAAATTTTTTTTCCATTTTGTTTTATTATTATTATGATTTTTTTTTGGGGGGGGGGTAATCAAATGTTGACGTAATTTGATAGGGGGGGGGTCTCTGGAAGTTTGACAAGTTGTTGACAAGGAGGAGGGGGAAGTTATAAATCGCAAAAAAAAATTGTTGACATAATTCATGGACTTCAATAGAGCTTCCCAATTGTTTTCTCTAAACACCTCTTTTAAATCCAGAGTTTTCCAAGGCGCCCCTAAGGGAAAATAAATATTAGCAAAGCCCTGTGACTGTGAAGACCTAAAAACTATCCAAAAAAACACCAAAAAAAAACAAACAAACAAAAGAAAAAAACAACACTTTTTTATCTACATACTTTACCATTTTCATCTAGTAACAATTTTTGAGGTTCTATTCCAACATTTATTATCTTATGGGTTACTGATTTGCACTAAAACTACTGTAGGTCATTAAGTATTAAAATAATGTGAGAACACTAAGTACTAAGTAATATTAATATTTTAAGGGCACACTTGAGAGCAATCTAACTTCTAAGACTCACTGAGAGTTGTTATTATAAGTTTAAAAATGTTATAAGAGTCACTTAACATGAAAATTTTATTTTAAAATTAGAATTTAGTTGCAAGAAGTTAATTGTATCTACCTGTTTGGTTTCCTTCCAGAAACAACGTCATTTTCTTAAAAAATGGATCATCTTAAAGCTGTCACCAGTCCCTTAGATTAGATTGGCTCGTCCTGAAATTCATTTGTTCTGATATTTCAGACTCATCAAACATGATCTTCAATTCTTCTTTTTTTCTTTAAAAAATATTTTAATTAGTTTAAAATTAAATTCAGACATTGAAGGAATCATGTTTTGTTGTTAAGAGAAAAAAAGTTATTTCGGTTATTCCCGAAGCGATGTTTTTTTGCTAATGAAACTCAGCTACTTTAATAATATAAATAGGCATGAATAATTATTCACAATCGGGATTTCATATTGATTTATCTTTCTTACAAATGTTGAAACACTCCATATAAAAATATGTGAACATCCGGCAGTGGCGTAGCCAGGGTTAGCGACCCATGGGCGAGCCAAATTGTTACCGCCTCCGCACCGCAGGAACTTATCTTTAAATAACAAAAAATAACACAACACACCATTTTCACGAACTACCTCATTATAAGTGGCTTTTATCTTCTACACTTGATTTCAACTAACTGAACATCGTGTCGTAATTTTGTGAGTTAATTTATAATCCTAAATTAAACGGGCTAGTCCATTAGCTAGAGAGTTAGAAACAGCACTCAGTACCATCTCGAATGACAATGGATGTTATCTATGGCGGATTAAGGGGGGGGGGCTGAACGGGCTAAAGCTAGGGGCCCCCGATAATTTAGGGGCCCCCAAATTTAGTATAATTTATAATAAAGGTGAACAGATGTTTGCATGAAGCCCTAAAAATATCATAAATTAAATAAATTAATAAAATCTTATCTATTAATCTGATCGCTATTCGGACCCGATAGCCTCAGTATAGAAAAACTTAATTTGAGTAGCTCAATAAGAGAAAATATTAATGAATACTATTTATATCTTTTAACTTTTTAAAGTTCGTCGGGACTTAGTGGTCTTCTGGCAACGTGTTTGATTCTAGCGCAAGCTATAGCGGGTTCGATTCCCAGCGGGAGCATACATATGTCTTCAAAAAAAAATCTTTTTACACTCAATTTTAGTTTTCCGGCATACAGTTATTTCTTTGTGTTCGGTTTTTTAATGAATTCGATCCCGGAGTACAGACAAATTATGAACAAGGAACCAATGGACTATATAGTTACAAGTTACAGTCTTATATTAGCTGCTAGCAATCATTTTATTTAAAGGGACGCTAGCTGGATAGGCCCCCAGTTTGAATTGCAGCCAGGGAACGCGTGCAGTCTTAATCCGCCCATGGATGTTATTGAATGTGATGTAATATAATATGCTATAATTAGGGCTGCGGAAATCAACTATTAATTTCTCGATTAATCTTTAAAATTTTTAACGATTAAAACTTTTTAACGACTAATCGACCCACCACTTATAAATGTACTGGAAGTCAAAAAGTAAAATATTTCGGCCAATAAATATAAACTAATTTCCGGACGATTACACGAACATTTTGGTTTTAAAGTACTGACTAACGTGAATGTTCAAAATGTTGATAAAAGTTATTGTGTCCATTGAGAGAAATCGTATACTTACCATGCAATGTTCCCTCTAAGTCTAATTTTCGTTGGTCCGTAAGCAAAGTTTTTAAAAAACACCTCGTGTGCAAAGTTTCACAACGTCCATTTTTTGTGTAATATTTTACAAAATTTGCTACGCGTTGATTCTAAACTCCTGCGTGGCGTCGGTCGCAGCCGCGCTGCTTAAAGGGAACATTGCTACCATGGTTCTAACACTTCGCTTACATATCACCTGCAAACCAAACATCCACTACAGTACTTCAGCTGAGACAATCTAAAGCTATGTGAACGATTGTTCAGCTCGGCTTGTTATATTGTCAACAAGACCCGCACATCACTTGAACTAAATAATGTCACTACACGTGTCTGTGTTGGTGTTGTTGGTTAATAGATGTCATATAAAAAAGATATTCCAGTGTTATTTCGATTTTCGACAAGTATTTTAATTTTAATTTTAAATTAATCGATAACAGCCCTAATATATATATATATATATATATATATATATATATATATATATATATATATATATATATATATATATATATATATATATATATACTATCAAAATACCCGCGCTCCACTGCAGAAGTAAGGATTTTAGTAAGCGTTGAAAACTCGTTTCACACCAATTCAAAACACCAATAGATTTCAGTCTGGATTATGATTGATATACTTATTTGTCAATATTTGTCAAGGTCGTGTAAATAAAATGGGTACTAAAATGACATTACGGGCCACCGTGCAAAATGGATGCAGGATGTGCATATCTCATAAGGTCTGAGGATTTCAATCTAGGTCATGATAGAGATATGTGTCTATATTTATTTAAATTATTTAAAATCTAAAGGTAACAAAGTTTTAAATGTTTACGAAAAAAATATTTTGGGTCCCGGCCCCGAAGGAACAGACGTTAGAAGTTCATTAACCCTATAGAATTTTATTTTATTATATTTTTTAAAATCAAATTTGGCCATAGCTAATCCATTTACCCAGTAGCCACTTTTTAAATTACCTTTTATATAACTAATGTTAAAATATGGCCCCGAATAAGTGGTGTTTTTAAAACTTTTACTTTTAATGCCAGAAACCTTCGCTGGAATGTACCCAAAAACTTCCTAAAGTTTACTGACCGTGGGATGAATAAAATACATTTACAATTAATACGTCTTAAAAAAACTAAAATAAGGGCAGGGGGCCCTATTTGTGTAATATCTATAGTTCAAAACAACATTTTATTTCAATTTGGATTATGATGAATATGTTTGTTAGTAAACATTTGTTTTAAAAAATTGAGTGAAATCGAATGGTTAAAATGTCAAACGTTTACATAAACAAAAAAAAATTGGGGGCCCTCGGCTACAATATATTGAAAGAATATAATTTTAATGCCCAAACAAATTTTAATATAGGCCATCAAGTTTTTATCTTTAACATTTTGTAAAAATACATTTACACAGTATCCAAAGTTTTTTAATTTGTAATTTAGCTCATATAAGTTGAAAATACTACATTTGTGTCCCGTGCCCCCAGTGAGTGATAATTAAACCACGGGACGCGGTGGTCGAGTGGCAGCGCGCTCGACTGGCGTACCTATGATCACGGGTTCGAAGGCAAGGATTTTTTTCCCGGGGCCCAGCGCGTCCCTGAGTCACCCCGCTCCGAATGGGTACCTAACACTACATGTAGTTAGGCGGCTGGGAAATGCGTGGAACCCACAAAGCCGTGGCCTGTGAACGCTGCATCACTTGCCAACAGATCATCTGTCATGGTCTGTGGACGCAATTATCTTCTGCATAGAAGGAGCGTCTGTATTTATATTAAGATATATACGATGAAATTCGCCTGTTACCATCCCGGGTGTGTAATCAACAACTTCCCAAAATTTCATGCTTCTAGCCACTCGGGAAGTTGGAGACTCTGTGATGATTAACTCTTTATATAAGAAAAAAAAATTGGGCCCCCGCCCCCAGTGAGTGACAATTTAAATATTTTTTGGCCTGTTACCATCGCGGGAGTGTACTCAATAATTTCCAAAAGTTTCATACTTTTACCTCCACAGGAAATCAGAGAATTAGCTTTGAGTCAGTTTTTATATACGAAAAAGTACATTTGGGCCCCCGCCCCCCGTGAGTGATAAATTAAATCATTTTTTTTTGCATGCTGCCATTGAGGGAGTGGACTCAACAACTTCCCAAAGATTCATGTTTCTATTTACACGGGAAAGTGGAGAATAAGGCGATTTTCTGTATAAGGAAAAAAACGCTTTTGGGCCCCCAAGAGTGTGAATTTTAAAATTATTTTTCGGCTTTTTTCGTCGTTAGAGGCTACTCAACAACTCCCCAAAGTTTCATGCTTCTACTAGCACGGGAAGTTGGAGAATTAGTAATGATACAATTTTTAATATAAGGAAAAAAACTACATTTGTGCCCCCGGCCCCCAGTAAGTGATAATTTAAATATTGTTGTTCGCCTGTTAACACCGCAGAAGTGTACTTAACAACAACCCAAAGTTTCATGCTTCTACCTACACGGGAAATAGGAGAATTAGTGATTTTCATCTATAATCTATACTAATAAAAGGCAAAGCCCTCACTGACTGACTGATTCATCACTAATTCTCCAACTTCCCGTGTAGGTAGAAGCATGAAACTTTGGGAAGTTGTCGAGTACCCTCTCACTACAAAAATTGGCGAAAATTGTTTTTAAAATTCCCGCTCATGTGGGGCCGGGGGCCCAAAAACGTTTTTTTCCTTATATGGCCTTTATAAAATTTAAAAATCACAAATTCTCCTGTTTCTCGAGTAGGCAGAAGCATGAAACTTTGGGATGTTGTTGAGTACAATCCCGCGATGGTAACGGGAGAAAAAATATTTAAATTATCACTTCCTGGGGGCCGGGGGCCCAAATGAAGTTTTTTCCTTATATGAACTATATAAAAACTAAAAATCACTAATTCTCCTATTTCCCGTGTAGGTAGAAGCATGAAACACTGGGTAGTTGATAAGCACACTTCCGCGATGGTAACAAGCGAAAAAAATATTTAAAATAACACTTAATGGGGTCCGGGGGCCCAAATGTAGTTTTTTTTCTTATATAAAAAACTGACTTATCACTAATTCTCCAACTTCCCGTGTAGGTATTAGCATGAAACTTTGGGAACTTGCTGAGTACACTCTCTCGACGATAATTGGCGAATAGGAATTTTAAAATTCACACTGTTGGGGGCCCGGGCCCAAAACCGCTTTTTTTCCTTATATGGACTATGTAAAATATGAAATCACTAATTTTCTCATTTCTCGAGTAGGCAAAAGCATGAAACTTTGGAAAGTTGTTGAGTACAAACCAGCGATAGCAACGGGAGAAAAAAAAATTAAATTATCACTTCCTGGGGGCCGGGGGCCCAAATGAAGTTTTTTCCTTTTATGAGCTATATAAAAACTGAAAATAACAAATTCTCCTATTTCCCGTGTAGGTAGAAGCATGAAACTTGGGGTAGTTGTTGAGTACAATCCCACGATGGTAACGGGAGAAAAAATATTTAAATTATCACTTCCTGGGGGCCGGGGGCCCAAATGAAGTTTTTTCCTTATATGAGCTATATAAAAACTAATAATCACTAATTCTCCTATTTCCCGTGTAGGTGGAAGCATGAAACTTGGAGTAGTTGTTAAGTACACTTCCACGATGGTAACAGGTAAAAACAATATTTAAATTATCACTTAATGGGGGCCGGGGGCCCAAATGTTTTTTTCTCAGATAAAAAAACTGACTCATCACTAATTCTCCAACTTTCCGTGTAGGTAGAATCATGAAACTTTGGGAAGTTGTTGAGTAGCCTCTCGCGACGAAAATTGGCGTAAAAGAATTTACAATTTACACTCATGGGGGGCCGGGGGCCCAAAAAAGTTATTTTTCCTTATATGGCCTTTATAAAATTTGAACCTCACAAATTCTCCTATTTCCCGAGTAGGCAGAAGCATGAAACTTTGGGAAGTTGTTGAGTACAAACCCGCAATGGTAACTGGCGAAAAAATAAATAAATTATCACTTCCTAGGGGCCGGGGGCCCAAATGAAGTTTTTTCATTATATGAGCTATATAAAAACTGAAAATCACAAATTCTCATATTTCCCATGTAGGTAGAACCATGAAAGACTGGGGGCTTGATAAGTACACTTCCACGATGTTAATAAGTGAAAAACATATTTAAATTATCAGTTAATGGGGGCCGGGGGCCGAAATGTAGTTTTTTATATTAAAAACTGACTCATCACTAATTCTCCAACTTTCCGTGTAGGTAGAAGAAGCATGAAACCTTGGGGAATTGTTAAGTAGCTTCTCGCGACAAAAATTGGCATAAAATAATTTTTAAATTCACACTCATTGGGGCCGGGGGCCCAAAACCATTGTTTTCCTAATATGGGCAATATTAAAAGTAAAATCACTAATTCTCCTATTTCGCGAGTAGATAGAAGAATGAAACTTTGGGAAGATGTTGAGTACACTTCGGCGATATCAACAGGCAAATAAATATTTAAATTTTCAAATACTGGGGTCCGGGGGCCCAAATAAAGTTTTTTTCTTTATGGGAGCTATATAAAAACTGAAAATCACAAATTTTTATGTTTCCCGTGTAGGTAGAAGCAAGAAACTCTGAGTAGTGGTAACAAACTAAAACAATATTTAAATTATTACATAGTGGGGGCCGGGGCCTAAATGTAGTTTTTTCCTGATATGAGCTATATAAAAACTAAAAATCACTAATTCTTCTATTTCCCGTAAAGGTGGAAGCATGAAACTTTGGGCAGTTGTTAAGTAACATTCCGCAATGGTAACAGGTAAAAAAAAGTATATAAATTATCACTTACTGGGGACCGGGGGCCCAAATTTAGTTTTTTCTAATATTAAAATCTGACTCAACACTAATTCTACAACTTCCCGTGAATGTAGAAGCTAAGACTTTGGGAACTTGATTAGTACACTCTTATGACGATAAATGACGAAAAGAAAATTTTAAAATTTCACTCATGGGTGGCCGGGGCCCCAAAACCGTTTTTTTTTCCGCTATATAAAACTGAATGAACACTAATTCCTCATCTTCCCGTGTAGGTAGAAGCATGAAACTTTGGAAAGTTGTTCAGTACCCTCCCGCGATGATAACAATCACAACCAAATATAAAATTATTATTCACTAGGGGGCCGGGGGCCCAAATGTAGTTTTTTTCATATATGAGCTACATATAACCGACTCATCATTAAATATCTAACTTCCCGTGTAGTTAGGAGCACGAAACTTTGGGAAGTTGTTGAGTACCCTCCCGCAATGGTAGCAGACGAAAAAAAAATTAAATTATCAGCTCGATGGGATCACGGGGAGTGTGTCATTTTTTACTTTTCGTTTTTGTTTTTCTGCGGGACTACGACAGACAGACAGACAAGACGGTGAAGTTAAAATATGCATTATATTCATCATGATCCAGATTGAAATCAATTGGTGTTTTGAATTTGTGTTACGCGGGTTGTCAACGGTAACTGAAATCCTAATTTCCGCAGCGGAGCGCGGGGATTTTGCTAGTCTATACTAATAAAAGGCAAAGCCCTCACTCACTCACTCACTGATTCATCACTAATTCTCCAACTTCCCGTGTAGGTAGAAGCATGAAACTTTGGGAAGTTGTTGAGTAGCCTCTCGCGACGAAAATTGGAGTAAAAGAATTTTAAAATTAACACTCATGGGGGCCGGGGGCCCCAAAAACGTTTTTTTCCCCTTATATGGCCTATATAAAATTTGAATATCACTAATTCTCCTATTTCCCGAGTAGGCAGAAGCATGAAACTTTAGGAAGTTGTTGAGTACAAATTCCGCGATGGTAACGGGAGAAAAAATATTTAAATTATCACTTCCTGGGGGCCGGGGGCCCAAATGAAGTTTTTTCCTCATATGAGCTATATAAAAACTGAAAATCACTAATTCTCCTATTTCCCGTGTAGGTAGAAGCATGAAACTTGGGTAGTTGTTAAGTACACTTCCACGATGGTAACAGGTAAAAAAATATTTAAATTATCACTTACTGAGGGCCGGGGGCCCAAATGTAGTTTTTTTCTTATATTAAAACTGACTCATCACTAATTCTCCAACTTTACGTGTAGGTAGAGGCATGAAACTTGGGAATTTGTTGAGTAGCCTCTCGCGGCGATAATTGGAATAAAAGAATTTTAAAATTCAATTTCTTGGGGGCCGGGGGCCCAAAAACATTGTTTTCCCTACTATAGATTATACAAAATATGAAAATCACTAATTCTCCTATTTCTTGAGCAAGCAGAAGTATGAAACTTTAGGAAGTTGTTGAGTACAATCCTGCAATGGTAACAGACGAAAAAATATTTAAATTATTACTTCCTGGGGGCCGGGGGCCCAAATGAAGTTTTTTTCCCTTATATGAGCTATATAAAAACTGAAATTTACCAATTCCCCTATTTCCCGTGTCGGTAGTAGCATTTGATAATTTAAATATTGTTTTCACCTGTTACCTTCGTGGAAGTGTACTTAACAACTAACCCAATTTTCATACTTCTACCTACACGGAAAATAGGAGAATTCGTGTACGCTAGGATAATATAATTAGGACTGGTACTAATTTATTAAAACGTGTTCGATTAATCTGGGAAAATTTAATCGATTAATCGGTTAATTTCGATTAATTATATTTTGATAACGCATATATATAGATCCCGTTAAGTTGCGATTCATTATTTCGCGAAATAGATTAAGTCGCGGTAATTACATGGTTCCCAAATTTATGACGTAACATAGCAAATTCGTTTTGCTATGCAAGAAATATGGAAGAAAAACATTTTTTGTTTATGTATGCACGGCTAAATAAATAATAATACGTGGGAAAAGTATGTAATTATCAAAAAATATAAATTATTAATAAATTGGAAAACAAATATTTTCTTAAATTTTAATCAATCAGATTAATTTTAATCGATTAAATTTTTTTTTAAACGATTAATCGATTAATTAATCGTTAATTTCCGCAGTCATAATTATAATATAATGTAATATAATATAATAAATATATGTTTATGAAAAACACTTTGTGTGAATAATCTTTAACTCGAATTTTTCGATTGATTTCGCAATCAAATATTCTATCTTGATAAACAATTGAAAAACAAAAGATGTTAACTTTCCTGCCACTACTTCCTTTTCGAAGCGGGCAGCTCCACTACTTGGGAATTTCAAAGCATCTAATTGTATGACATTTTTAAAGTTAAATGAAAAACAAAGTTTTATTAAACATGTCTGTCCATTGTTTAAAGCCGTGAAGTGTTTCCTTTATTATCTAAGGCAGACTAACCGTCCAAGGGAAAATATCGTTTTAAAAATAATTAAAAAATAATAAAAATAATCAGTAGTTTTGGACTACTTATTTCTTTAGTGAAATTTAATGTCATGTCTACAATTTTCTATGGTTCGTTGGTCCGTGTGTAAAGTATATGTGTTTAGTTGCAATGCATCCATTTTTGTGCAAAATTTTACAAAATTTGCTGCGTGGCATCGGTCAGATATCTGCGTGGCCGTGTAGCCTAAAAGGAACATTGATCTCTGCCTACTGTCAAACCAGCTACAAACTTTTAATTAATTTCCTCAACTACTTAAGACAGCTAGACGTTAACTGAAACATCACGAAACCCTTGCATGTCTTCTGATTATTTATATTCCCAGCACTACATATTACTTAAATTCCCAACACTGTCTACCAACAGATTTCCGCGCACATCCCAGAGAACGTTGAGACCAAAATACATTACTACCTTTACGAAGTGACTTTAAGAATTCAATATTTATTTCCTAACAACTCTCTCTGTGCAAGAAAATTTCCATTGATTTCTTGTTTTTAGTGTTCTAAATCAATATTTAATACAAAGCCTGTTAAGTATTATAGTACACAAATATAACGAATATAACGAAAGAATAAACAAAACTTAGCTACGGTGAAATCCAATTAGTCCAGTTGATCTCCACTGGACTAATTGGATTTCACCGCAGCTAAGTTTTGTTTATTCTTTCGTTTTATTCGTTTTATTTGTGTACTATTTGTTCGTTGAGGAAGGCTCTTTGACGAAACGTTCGCTGTTGTGTTACGTCCTGTCAGGCTAACTAATACCCTGTTTATATGTTATACATTTACTAATTTAAAAGCCTGATTGCAGTCTCACCCCCATTACTGTAAGTATTATATTAAAATTTAAAACATATTTAATATCTTATTATTTTAAGTATAAAATTTTAATGTTTCTGCCATCTATATAAAAGGTATTTTTTAAATCGATTAATTAATCGTTAATTTCCGTAGCCCTAATTATAACACAAACTTCACAAAATGAAGTCGTCCGAATAATGACTTTATGAAATAAACTGAGTGAAAATGTCAACCGAGTAAACGTTTTATTTTATTTTATCTTATCTCATCTATTACATATGCTCCTTCTATACAAACGATAATTGCGTCCAACGCTTATCCATTGTATTTGTTTACTCTTGCATTTTTATTAGAGTTTTAGATGTTGAAATAGTTTTTGTTTCCTGGTTTCCTCAGGCAAACAATTACACGCCCGGATTCCAGAAGGGAAGGACGAGAATTCGTATGTATTTGTTCTTGCATACGGCGTAAGAAGAGTTTTTTTTTAAAAATCCTATGTGTATCTGAGGGTTGTACTAAAACAACGATCCACAAGATGGAAATGTTAGGGAAATGTTTAAAAATTGAAATTTGTTAAAAATAATTTTTCTAGAAATTTCGTGCATTAAATATAAAATGATTTTAAAAAAAAATCATTGCTTTTCCTGTAAGAGACGGTAAAACATCTGGCCCATTTCACGTACACCGGCACCACCCCATCAAGGCAGATCTGAAACGTTTGTTGAACTTGAGATAGATAAACATGTTGCACGACGCACTCAGGGCCTGGGCGGTCAAGCGGACGCCACTGACCACAATGTACGTGTTCTGGTAGCCAGAGGCGACATTCAGCTCGGGCACAAACAGGGGCGGCGTAACACAGGATCAGCTTCGGCATGTTGCCGACCACGAACATCGCCGAGACGAGACTTGTTGACGTCACCGCCTGCCATTCATTCAGTGACGTAGTCCTCCGCGGCACCGCCGGGGTCATGGTGGGGTTATATCCTGTTCTCTGTGACGAAACACCGAAACGGTTATTTGCATTGTTGTTTCTAAAAAATTTAGTTCAGTTTACAACATATGCCTTCTTGGCGTTTGTCAATCTCTGACGTTGCTGAACTTCAAAGACAATCTCAGCTTTGAACCCAGGACAACCAGACAAAAACAGACAACGATTTGGCAAAATGTCGTTAGCATAAACCCGTAGGTGTTTTCTGGCCGAAATAGATGACGGCACGGCTGGATGACGTCAATACATCAGGCTGGTCATGCTATTCACCGGGTCTATAGTTTCCCGCAAACCCTACGTACACAATTGGGGCGTGTGCAGGGAGACACACGCCAGCGATAGCGCAGGGAAAAAGATTTTGAATCGGAAAGGCAGCGCCACGCAGCGGCATATCTGCACCGCGATGAAGGTCGTATAAAATCTGTGCTACGTTGTAAAGAAACGCGTAGTAATACGCCATTATCAACGTGATCGACAAGCCATCAATATAGGACGTCGTGGAGAGCGACTCGCTGAATAATAACAAGAAAGATTCCGGTACAAGAAATAGTAAATGCGAGCAAATCTGCAATGGAGAACGCGAAGAAACTGATGGACATGATGCTGTCTTTAAGACCTAGTTTAAAAAATACAGCTATGTTGATGATATTCCTAAGGCTACCAATATCGGTGGTTGGATGGCCAGGCCAAGGAAAAGCATAATTGTCTTTCTTGTATCGTCGGTAAGGATATCCACTAGAAAGAGCGTTGATCTGTTTGTAGAATTAATTTCTTTCTGAAATTTGAAGAAAGATTTTAGATTTTTTAATTTTACTATAAGGGGAAGTCATCCCCAAATGATGTCATCTTATTTGGCCCGTTTGTTGAAATATTACTTCTTCTCTGTTCGTCGTCTTAAAAATTCAATACCCAATCCCTTTCAGTTTCAGTCATTATCATTTTAAATATACATTTTGTGTATCAGTTAAAAAGTAGTCTACGGCAATTTTAAAACTCTTATATACTGTCAACATTGTTAAAAAAACCTACACGGGTACCCGTCCAAATTTTGAACGGATACCAGGAAACCCGTTGGAAATGTCGCATAATTTTCGCCGCCATGACCGCTGTACAAGTCAACATAGCCACCATCCAAGAACCTCATTTCACACAGTAGCCAAAGGCATGCTTCCAGTAACATACTATTTTAACTTAAATGCACTACCATATTTTATTCCTGCTGTAAATGCATTCGTCAAAATCATAAACTAAAACTACAGTAAACTGAACATTCAAACAAAATGAAAAAAAAACAATGACGTAACGTTCAGTCAGGTCATACGGACCCAGCAGCTTGAACATTAATGTCTGCTAGACGGCGCTACTGAGTGGACCCAGCATTTATTTTTTGAGGCCCCTATCCTATTAACTCGTACAGGATTCCGGATTCAACGCTTCCGGATCTGTCGTCAACTTTTTCAAAACGCTCGTAAACACGTTTTCTGACTTGTTAGAGAGCTGAAATTTTCACAGTAGGTTTGGCTTGTGGGGAGGATAAAGCTATTAAATTGTAAGATCGATCGAATGTACCGTAATTAAATTAATGCATTTTAGTTTATCTCTATATGTAGCGGCCAGAACTTTTGTGTTAGTTGATCAAATTTTATATCTCACATTAAATCCCACAATCGATCACAATAAATATCAATAAAACTTACTGAATCCCCCTGTGTGACTACTTAGTTTGTGACTAAAAACATATTTTCTGCTTTTTCATGCGAGATTCTACATTCCTCAGTGCAGCTGGGCCTCATCTTTTTTTTTAAGTTTTTTTTTGGGGGTTATTTTATTATTACAGTGAAAATCATTGAGCGACCGAAATATTATTTTAAAAAAGAGAAAAAAAAAGAAAAAAAAAGATGCGTTTTTAAAAAAGTTATGGTGGTGATAGGAATGGAGGAATGGAGTGGGGGGGGGGTAGATAAACAATATTGGTTCGTCTGAACTCAAAGCCGTCGGTGTATTTCAAAGACAAAGCCAAGGTAATTTCTGTCATTTCCAGCGCCTATTAATTCTCGGCAATTCGGCATTGCCATCCTGGTTTCCTTATTAAAAAAATTCAAATAACCATAACCTTTTTGTTTCATTTTAAAATAGAAAATGGTGTATCAACCACATTGAAGTTTGTCGGGACCGAATTTTATTTGCGGTTGACAGATATTGCTTTACATTTGCGTTTTCCCTTAAATCGTACTGCACAACATATATTTTAAGCAAAATATTTTAATTTAATAAATTAAGCTCGAGCCGAAATGTGAACACAGAAGAGCCGCATGCGGAACTCTTTGAGCAACAGTTTGAACACAGTTGCAGCGACATTTTCACGGGCACCCTCGAGCAGCAATTTTACTATCCGGATAAATGCACGGCAACGGGTACCATGGTTTTCAGTTACCCGTCGACAGGCCTACTCTTTTATGGTAAAATGGGGAGGCGTTGGTCATGACATTGGAAAAGGATAATGAAAGTCCACGTCTCAGATTGCTATATAATTGCAGTGCTAATGAGGGTAAAGGGTTGAACCCATCAAGTAGCATTGAGTAATGAATTTAAAAAAACTATTTACCAATCTTTATTTCGACTATTTTAATAGCGGTTACATTCAGGCACTTCATATTTAAATTGAAAGTATTGCTCAAATAGCCAGTTTTGGCCCAGTCATATTCTGGTGGAAACCAGATCGAATACACAGTCTTGGGGCAGCATGCTCTGGTTATATTAGGACCCAGCTAGCTTAGATCCCACTTCTGATTGCAACCCCGCATACAAGCTACTATTTAATAGTTTTACCCGGCTCTTGCAGCACCAGTTATGTACACACGTTATTCGTGTAGCTCTCTCCAATATCAGAATCCTACTTTAATGACTCTGCTTTTAGTGATACCATGTTCTTGCTGGGCTAGTGTGTTTTGTTATCATCCTGCTTTGGTGGCAGTGACTGTCTATTGAAGAGCTACTTTTTTCTTCTATCGAAATAATTCCTTTCATAAAACCAGTTGGATCCAATAGCACCAAATTTTCAAGTTCCTTTTGGTTCCTTCATGTAGTGCGTAACCATAACCATTGCTGTTTATTTACAGTACAGCTGTCAAGTTCAACAAGCACATGCTTATCAAAAAAAAATTCGCAATAAAATTTTGTAGAGAAACCATATATTTAAAATATTTATTCATCATTAAAATTAGTGAGATTCATAATATTTATGTAACTGAAGTTACCGTCTCGTGAACGATTTCTCCCTTAAATTAAACAACCCCGTAAAAACAAAGTTTTTGACTTTAAGTCCCTTATTTATGAGACAGAACTTAAAGTATTGATATGTTCAGTATAATACGCAACGCGCGACAAACATTTACAGTCTGAAACTGACTGATCTCACCTTGCTGTAAAACCCAGGGGGGGGGGTGGTGGTCATAGATGGCTGGCGTAAACTCAAGTGACACGTGAATGTAAATAATAGCAGATCGCTACATATTGTTACATAGAGATAAATTTTAAAATGCATTAATTTAATTACGGTGCATTCAATCGATCTGAAATTTTCATAAAATGCATTGTTAGGTGACATAAGTCTATGTGCAAAATTTGAGCTCAATAGCATCACGGGAAGTGTGTCATTTTTTGACTTCTGTTTTTCCGCCGCCCATGACAGAGAGAGAAAGAGAGAGAGAGAAAGAGAGAGTGAGTGAGAGAGAGAGGGAGAGAGAGAGAGAGAGAGAGAGAGAGAGAGAGAGAGAGAGAGAGAGAGAGAGAGAGAGAGAGAGAGAGAGACAAGACGGTGAAAATATAAGGGATTTAAAAACAACACAAAATCAACATTTAAAACCCTAATAGTTATTGCAAGACCAGACGAATTTAGCAGGTATGAAATATTCAAAACAAGTTAGGATTTCCCAAAGAAGATTTTCCCGTTAAAAACAGAATTTTCCGATGTGTAATGTAATCAGTCTTTTAAAATACCAAGTAATGAAGGCCATCACAGACAGAAAGAAGGGTAAAAAAGACGAAATAATGTATCTTATACTTAATTTTCAAGATCCAACTAAATATTCGGTGAGTAAATGTATTCGTTCACAAATGAAGGCAGATACTAATGGCTAAAAATTATTTAATTAGAATACTACTGAGTAGTGCAAATCAAAATTTTCTACGCAGTTATTTCAGACTAGTATTAAACGCATAGTTGTGCTGCTTTCAGCTCTATTTTCAGTGACTATTAGAACGCCTACAACCGGATTTAAATGTTCGCTACTTAGAGTGGTTTATCTTCAAAACTGTGTGGAGTCTCCTGATTGGGTCTTATTGGTGTGTGTTCATTTAAGCCAAGCACTGTGTAACTTTGTATGGTTTAGTGTGTTGTTGTGTGATTAAATCTCAGTGTGCTGTGACTCTGGTGTCCGGCGATAAAAGCTAGTGCTTCGTGTGTTAGTCTTGCGTGGCGTTAATCAGTCTGGCCATGTGAGAATTGGTATTCAATGTGTTGTGATTTAGGCTGTTGTTGTGTTATCTATAGTCTTGTGTCATGAGATTTATTCTGATGGGGTGCGAATTAGAATGGTGTGGCGTGATTTAATTAGGTGGCCTCTGGTGTGATTTAGTCTCTTGTCATGCTATTTAATCTGAGACACGCGATTTAGTCTGGTGTGGCTGTATTAAGTCTGGTTTGGCTGGATTTAGTCCGGTGTAGAAAGGTTTACATGGTTGGGATTTAATCTTACATCGCTGGATTTAATTTGATGTCCCTTGGTGTGAATTAGTATGTAGTGACGTGATGCACTTTGGTATTGTGCAGTGTGCGTTATAATATTATGTGTGTGTGTCTCGAAACACGTATTTATTCATATACACTTATCTTATTTTATATAGTCTTATTTTACCTTCTCATATTTTATCTTATCTGATCTAATCTATCATATTTTATCTTATCTTATATATTACACACGCTCCTCCTATACAGAAGTTTATTGCGCCCTACGTATACTTATATATGTTTATAACTCATCTTGCATGTTTATTAGAGTTTTAAATGTTGATAGTTTGTTGGTTTTCCTAGTGTGATCAAGCAACTAAATCCACGCCCGCGCCCGAATTCCAGACGGAAAGAATGAGGTTTTGTATGTTTTCGTTCTCGCAAATAGAACAAGAAAAGTGATTTTTATCCATATGTCCATCCGATTATATGTTTTGACTTTCAAATATATAAAAACTATTGCCTTATGTATTTTTACTACTTTGCTCTATGTTCTTCTATCTTAGGATTTGTGATTACCTATACAGTCATACAACAAAAACATAACATATTTTTTAAAAAAATCTCTTACCTTTGGAAATAATATCCCAAAATCATTCAAAATTTTATTTACAATTCCTTTCAGATGATTGACGATTCTGTCAAACAGTCTGGGTAAATTCAATATGGTGGCCATTGAAAATATTCCTGGCATTGCACTTGCCTAGTTGGTGACGTTAATTATTTTAATTAACTTGCATTTCAAAAACAAGATAAGATACTATGTCAAATCTTTCACTTCAACCATTTGTGTCTCAACCCACAAATGATGTTTTGGAACTTTTTGAAACTTTACCTGAATCAGTCGGTGACAACTGGTCAGGGAAAAGTGACGCTTCACTACTGGCCGCATGCCGCGCTGGGAATATCTTGATCATCCAGGGCTTGATCCAGCTCGGCGCCAACGTGGACGCGAGAGGCGAAGGTGGGAATACGCCGCTGATGATCTGCACAGAGCTCTCTCTGACGAGCATGGCTCGTGTTCTGATTGAGCACGGCGCTGATATTAACGCTGTTAATTCCAACGGAGAATCTGCTCTTATTTTGTCGGTCTACACCGACACAACAGATATGATGAAACTACTGCTAGAGCATCCACGCACAGACAAGGAACACCAAAACAACGATGGTTACACGGCACTCATGTGTGCCATAGAATGTCTCAACTGGGCCGCAGTATTTCTTCTGTTTGACGCAAACGCAAACTTTGGTGGAGATGCACTCGCTCCGGCGGATTCTTCGCTAGATCTCGTTTCGAGTAGCAACACAGGGGTTTTAGCGGAACAAATAGCAAAATCCAATGGTTCACTAGAAGTTCTACAAATGCTTAAACATTGTAAGGCGAGAGGCACTCCTCCCTTGGAACAAGCTGTGTTGAACAGAGACCTGCCATCAACAATGTTTGTCCTGAAACACTTGGTTCCTTTACCGTTCATTCAATCAATCTGTGCAGCGATTATAAGATTACTAAAATACATACAGGAGACGGTTTCAGTATTAACTAACGTGGACGTGGAGATCATCAATATTCTCTTAGATAAACTCGGCAACGATGGTGGGGATGAAGGAGAGAAACAAAAGGTCCTCGAACTTGCTGTGGAGATGGGAAACTTTGACCTGGTGCAGATTTTATCCCAACGAGGTTTTGTAGGATCTGACGAAGCCTTGGGCCTAGCAGTGATCAATGGAAGATGTGATATTCTTCAGCTTCTGATAGACTCCATTCCATACACCGTACTCTTTGTAACCAGTCGTCGACGGGAGTGTCTTAGATCTGCTCTGAAGCTTGCCATTTTAAACGAAGAATTTAATTGTGCGAAAACGTTAATATCAGGTGGTGCTGAAATCGACTTAAACGAAGAACTCTCCGCTGCTTTGACTGATGATTCTGAAGAAGTTCTGCAGTTTCTTACTGACCAGTATCCAATTGAGACCAAAGAGTGTTTCAAAAGCACCGATGTTTTTCACGTTGCTGTAAAAATGGGCGACCGCAGAATAATAAACGCCATGCTAGATAACGGAGCCGATGTCAATCAGACCATTCACGGAAAAACTGCGCTCATGCATGCAATCGACCCCATCGTTGTTGATTTATTACTTGAGAGAGGAGCTGATGTTAATCTGCAAGTCTCTTCATCTGTGTACGGAACTGCTTTGCACTACTCATTGTCCGGTGAATACAGGTTACAGCTCAGTGTTTCAATTCTCGAAGACATCGTCAGAAAATTGTTGGAGAACGGGGCGAATGTTAACCTTAAAAACACGTTGGGACAGACGCCTTTAAATCTGGCGGCACAAATGCCAGGGTCATCACGTATCATCAGACTGCTAGTGAATTTCGGAGCTGATGTGAACGAGCGCTGCCACATGGGAAAAACGATGCTACATATTGCAGCTGAAAGCGAAAACGTAGCGAATGTGGAGGCGCTCATAGATGCTGGGGTGGACGTAAACCTCGCAGATGATCTGGGTCGGTGTGCGCTCTTCGTTTCTGAGAGCATGGAAAATATTTGTGTCCTGCTGGACAAAGGAGCCAATGCAAACTCACGAGACGGAGACGGTAACACAATCTTGATGAAGGTGTTAAAAAATAATTATGGCTATTTGTGGGATATTGGATCGCTCATCGAGGCTGGATGCGACGTTAATTTAAAAAATCACAAGTCAAGGACAGCGCTAATGATGGCGGCAAAATCCGGCAATGAAGAAGCGCTAACACTTCTGTTGGAGGCTGGGGCAGATGTCAATGCTGTCACGGAAGGACCTAAAAAGAAAACAGCGCTCAAATTGTGTTTGGAGAATTTGTTGGAGGACGACGAGGAAGCCGATGCAGCCAACACATGCTGTCAACTTCTTCTTGAACACAAAGCCAGCATTGGGGATATTTACCCGTCAGTTATACATCAACTCATCGCGAAAGGTCTTAACGACCTGGTTAAGCTATTCATTCATGCTGGACTGGGACCGACTGATGTGAAAATTACACGCAAAATTCAAGGCTGGTTTAAGGGCAGAGCTTACATGTCACCGCTGTGCGTCGCTCTGCTAACATATAATGCGAAACTCGCTCATCATCTGTTCCACATTAAATTTTTAACCAAGTCAGACCTCACCACACTGTCGAGCAAACAGAGTGTTCTTAAATACCTAAAATCCCATTTTAGTTTGGACTGTGCGAAATTTCTAGAGGAAGTCTCCCAGAAGCCATTATCCCTCGAAAGTTTATGCTTCATTGTTGTCTCTTCAGCCTCAGGTTCGGGACGTCGAAGAGAGGAACGAATTCGCAAGACAGGATTACCAACTCCTATTCAAGATGCCCTTCTGTTCAGACACAAGCCTGTACTTGGTGAGACAACTGACATCCCTTGTGGTAGTGGTAACTTGTTCATGCAACATATGGACTCACAGTACATGGGCATGTCTTTGCTTTTCTCCTTTCAAAAAGCTGAGAGGATGCGAGACCTCCAATCACCAAGTGAGAGCTCCGAAGATGAAATGAGTGATTGAGATTGCTCCATAGATATAAAGTAGTTTTTCCCAACTATATTATTGCAATGGATTCATTTGGAGCGTTACCTTTGCTCACGGAACCACGCAACGTGACACAAGAGTTTGTTCTCGTACAAAGAGACAGAGAAACATAATCTGTTTATGCTTAGTTATGCACGAAACACAGTTGATACAATTATACTTTGTGGCGAGAATAGCTGATGGTATACATTATTATTGCTACCTGTCATCAATACATTTAAGCCTGAAGCTTCAGCTTGGGGGTTTCTAAAAAGAAGCTAAGATCGACTGATCGTGTCCAAAATTTCCAGAGAGACATCATACAAAGTTCATCTTCGACAGGCAAAAGTCGTTATCGTGTCTTGTGTTTGATGGTGGTCATTGCAGAAAATCCGAATTCGCACATGTAAGGAAATTGAAAACTTCAACAGAATTCGCTAAACTGCTAAGTCCTAAACGTTCACTAGAGTAAAATAGGAAATAGTAATTCTGGGGATAAACAACGGCTACTGTCCGCTCAGTAGTTGCTACTTGCCGGTTATTACCGATTTGGTTCCGATATGTTTCTAACATTATTTTGACTGGCCACCAGCGGAAACCCCGGTTGGCGCTTACGGATAACTTAAGTTCCTAGGAACCTCTGTGAAAAGCACTGATCTAAAGTGACAGAGATTGGACTGTTAAAATGTGGAACAAAAACTAGCCCGGGTATCAGGCGATTAAAACAATAATTGTTAGGTTATGTTTGAAAAGTATGAAAAGTTGTGGGAAAAGTTGTATTTTTAAAAAATAAATTATCATTTTTATTTTTTATTTGTAGTTCAATATTTTAAAAAACAAATTCTAAATTTGTACTTTAACACTAAAAGTTTGATCATTTAAAATTTTAATAATTAAAATATAATCAATTAGCCTAACATGAAACTTAATTTTTTATGAGTAACTATAATAATAACTAGCGTACACCCGTCAAAAATGACGGAAGTTTTCAGCTGAAATCTATTTATTTTATAAAAAATGCAATTTTTTAGGGCGCCTACGGCGCCGCCCCTTTTCAAAAGCCCAACTAACTTGTCCTTGTTTGATAAATACGAAATATTAAACTTTCTGAAATGTACACAAAGTATTTTATAATAGGTGTTGCAGGGCGCCTACTAATTTGCACACCTTTTGATGCTTTGGTGCAGTAATTTGGTTTTCCCTGCTTTCTAAAATTAGTAGCGTAAGGACTGACAGACAGACTTGCGTGAAAATTGCAATTATATTGTTTAATTATTATGTAAACAGCCTGTATTATATTATGAAAAACTATCAATAGTGCGCATTTGAAACACAGTGCAAGATATGACACATCGTTCTAAATTTAGGATGAATTTGAATAGCATTTCATTTTTGTTGAAATCAGTTACGTGTTACATGATGGGAGAGGCAGGATTTCCTGTCTGTTTTAGATAATATTGAGACGTGTGTTGTCAGTTTGAGAGTTTCCTGTGGCTTAGCTTATCCCAGGATGTCGGGAATAAAGATGTCCCCATCCCGTGTTTTTCCGTGATTATCTCGGGATAGAATTAATTTAACAATGAAGTTTAAATACACTAAATTTAAATTTCGAAGAATTGATTTTGATTCCCGTTTTTCTTAATCATAAATGAATCGAGGAAATGTTCAGATTATCTGCTAATTACTCCATTGTCTACTTCATATTTCTAGTAATGGATAAAAAAAAACGAACGTTAGGCCAGGAAAAAAAACAAAAATTTATGAGCTTTCCATTTTTACAGATTAATTGTTCAGTGGCAAAGAGTTAAACTGAAAAGTATGTTAATGCTATAAAGTAAAGCTGTCTTTATTAGAAAGTAATAATAAGGCACAATACATTTTTATGTTAGAAATAAAAAGAAAAATCTTAATTTCTCAAATAAAATGTAAGAGTTATGTTATTATTCATTGACCAATCATTCATGTATCAATGTTTTCATCCATATCATGCTCAATAGCCAAAATAGCTACAGTTTAGAGAATCTTGGTGTATTTGCTATTGATCTTAATTAATTTTTCATTAAGTTAATTTTGGAGAAGCTATTTTAACACCTTGCATTATTTAAGACAATGTTCGAATGAATTATATTATTTTAGGCATGGTAACGTCTAGCCCTAATATCTTAAAAACTTGAATAAATTAACTGGTCTTGAATTTACTAGTTCTTTTTTTCACCCTTAGGGTGAAAATATTCCTTGTTTGACAATGACAAGTGAGATATTTTGTATACTCTAATTTGAAACATTAGCTGGTGTACGAAAACCATATCTGTTTTCTAAATTCGATATAACTGCCAAAAACTCACATGAATTTCTACAGTAATCTCATGTTATGAAGAATACAACTTTCTTCTCAACTGTTTTTCTTCACAGCATGGATTCATTTTCGCTTCGATCCCCAAACATTTGCTCTCTTGTTCTTTGATTAGAAGATTCGATTAAAAGAATGAGGTCACCAAATAAACTTGTATTTAATGTCTAAGCATTCTTTAAGTAGTTTACGTACTCCATTATTTTCTCAGTGACTGAGAGAAGCCTCTGCTAAGAATTTTTAACACTATACGTTGGTAAATAATTTTGGGAATCTTTGACATAAAGTAGACAATAAAAATATATTACATGGATACTATCAAAGTTCCTGCGTCTGTAAGTGTGCTGAGCTTTTTGTCTGCATCTATCAGTTCATCTATAGCTTTCGCAATAACCTCAAATGGCTCGATGGTATGTTCACAATTTTGTATTCTAAGTCCGTTTAATGCCTTGCTCGTAGAAGCAATTAGATATTACAAACGTTGTATGGACATGGAAAATAATGCGTAACTACGTTCTAGTGTACTCAAAAAGTTTTAAAAAGAGTTCACTTCAGTTGGAGTATCATGTAAAAAATTTGGTTAAATGAACTTTTTCAGCGAAATTTTACATTGACATTTAATTTATTGCGTCTTTCTTGAACTCCTGCATACTTTTTAGTCATGAAGAAGTATTAACAGACGTTGGGCCTCTGTAATCTTTTATTTTAAGATCATCATTTATTTAAAATTATGTCAGAAATGTCGTCAGAACCTCTTGCCACTTTGTTTTGTTCTTTATTTATAATCTTTTCTTTTTATCCAATTTCTGATTCTTTTTAATTGCAAAAAACTTTATTAAAGTTGAGCACTTGTTCATGAGTGGCTACTTTTGTATTGATGTGTGCCAAGTTTTAATTCTATTAGATAAGCATTTTTATTCATTATTTTTTTATTTATTTCACAAAATAAAAACATTAACATTAAAATAATTATGCTTTAAAATAATAAACCATATATGTACGCCAACAATTTTGTCTGTACACTACTTCAACCCCAATGTCTTTCAGCTCAGCGTCATTAGTATCAGAAGTCTTTAGATTAATACAAGAATAGGAGTTTCGAAATTTTGGCATTAGAGACATCCACGTATTTTAATGTAGTTTCTTCCTTTAAAGAAAAATTATCTTGGCTCTTCTTTTATTTTATTAAACTTTATTTTAACGTTATTTATTTTTAGAAGCTAATTAACAACAAGGAATTTGCCGCCCCCATCAAAGTGCCGCTAGGAGAATTTGATTCGCACATATTTCAAATTGGTCGGGTACAGTAACATTTGCTTTACAAAAGGAACAGCTGTCAAATTTTAAGAACCAATTAAGCAGATACCACACCAGGCTCAGGTTTTTCAGAATAGTAACATTAGTATCAGAAGAATTTATGAAGTTTTTTCAACTGAAACGTTTACATGCTTTAGGATAGTTCCTTTATTTCTTTTATTAATTTCTTAATTGACTTTTCTTTTAGTTCGAATAAAAGTTCCACTGTCTTATACAGTTTTCATTGTTAGAAACTATATAAAAAAACTACTAGGAATTTGCCACCCTTGACAAAGTGCCGCCCGGGGCATTCACCACTGCACCATATGGCGTTGCCAATTTAGTATTTATAGGGAGTGTGGGGGATTGGGTTGAACACTAACTGAAACAATACGCTTCTTTTTTAGTCTTAGGTTGTTTTTTTAAACATTGTATTGAATAAGGATGTTTAATTTCCCCCATCCTCTTCAACCTCTTCCTTGAAAGGATCATGACAGATGTGCTAGAAGACCATGTCGGAGCAGTCAGCATCGGAGGGAGAAGTATAACCAACCTACGCTTCGCCGATGACATTGACGGCCTAGCTGGTAGCGATGACGAACTAAAAGAATTCCTCGCAAAGCTAGAGAAAACAGCAAAGGCGTTCGGCATGGAAATCAATGCAGAAAAGACCAAGGTCATGGCAAATAGTAAATTCACAAGCGAGATTCGGATAAACGGGCAAAAACTCGAAGAAGTCTCCACATTCAAGTATCTAGGGGCCATACTATCCGACGAAGGCTCAAAGCCAGAAATTCTTGCCAGAGTAGCCCAAACAATGGCAGCTATGAGAAAATTAAAGCACATCTGGCAAAGTAAGAAGCTCTCCTTGAGATCAAAGATCCGGCTAATGCGCTCTCTAGCGATGACGGTCTTTTTGTATGGTTGTGAGGCTTGGACGCTCACTGCAGACCTCCAAAGAAGAATCAATGCGCCAGAGATGAGATGTTTCAGAAAGATATTGAACATCTCCCGCACATCACAAACGAAGCGGTCCGCAACACAATAAGTACTGTCATTGACCCCTACGAGGACCTACACACATCAATTAAGAAGAGGAAATTACGATGGTACGGACACGTGACAAGAACTGGAGGTCTCGCAAAAACCATATTACAAGGCACAATCCAGGGAGGAAGGAAAAGAGGCAGACAAAAGAAGAGATGGGAGGACGATATCAAAAGGACTAAAAACGTGGGCGGGCGCTTTTTAGGCGTTTGGCTAAAATGATTAGGGTTTACAAATGACGAGTAAGAAAATGAGTGAATTGAATTAATTAAGCCTGAGAAGCGCCAGCCCCACGTTTTTAGTCATATTACATCATTGTATATATTTTAACTTTTAAATTTTTAAAATTTATTTTCTTCTTTTTGGTATGCTTATAAAAACTTGGTTTTTAAAATTATTTTTTTAAATTTCTATTTATTGCGAATATAGCTGATCCTCGCTAGGGTCGGCCAATCACAGTTTATGGTTGGCAAGCTATGTTGGTGCAGGTAGCTAACTGCAGTGCGCTGTCTTGAGACCATCAATAGGTTAGCAATGCCCACCCATCCCCCCCTAAAGTTCAGTCATGTTGTTCTGATTTCTTCATGCTGCAGTTTGTGTCCATTCTTTCCTCCCTTTCTTTGCACTATCTACGAGCAAGTCTGCGGCGTATGCTACGCCACGGGTCGTATCTAGCATACAATATTTAAAACAAAACATAACTAGTGGATATATTTTTAATATGTGTAGTTAGTAGCAGTTGTAACTCATTACAGTCCCATTCATAGGCAACAGGGCAGTGGTGTAGCGAAGGGGGTAAAGGGTACATATGTTCGTCCCAGTGCGCCAAGGTCTATGGGCGCCAAAATGTGGCTTACAACGTCACATTATAATGAATGAAAAGGGTAAGATATCATTTAAACGGGGTCAAATTGACAAAGTAATAACTAGTAATTTGTAATATATTTTCTTGTGTAACCGTAAAATAATTTATTAAAAGTGTCTGAAATTTTCCGTTAAATCCTGTGCAATACTTTGAAAGACATTGAGTTTGAATATTATGATGTACGCAGCTAAGTTTTTATTTTATTTCTTTATATTCGTTTTATTTGTGTAATATTTCTTCGTTGAGGAAGGCTTTTTGCCACAACGTTCGCTGTTTTGTTACGCCTTGTAAGGCTCACTCATACCCTGTTTACTTGTTATCCATCTACTTATCTATAAGCCTGATTGCAGCCTCACCCACATTTTGTTCAAAACTATGATGGACGCAATTAAATTAGTTGTCAATTAAAATACATTTTCGAAATTAATTACAAAACTAATTCAACTCTGCTCAACACTATGAAACAAATAAGAAAAAAGTCTAATCATTATTCCAAGACGTATCCAGTATTTTCTCTATTGGCGGACAGCTCACTATTCGATTAGGAATTTACTTAACTAAACGCATGGAATTATTACTTATTCAATTTATTATCTATTATTTTTATGTTCACTTGTCGTAGGTTCATTCAATTGCCTATCGGGTAAGTTTTTAGCGTTGTCTTTTGTCCATGTGTTCACTTTTCCATGAGTTCACTTGTATGTGTGTTCACTTGTGTTCAATTGGCTTGTGTTCAGTTGTCGTTCACTTGTCAAGTGTTCGGTTGTCTAAGAATCTATGATCCCACGCAGCATGAAGCAAATGCACAATGTTACTTCGCTGTTAACTTTTTCCTGTTTCGGCTTTTTATATTGTAATTTTATACATCTTATTTCCATTCTTCTAAGTCAGTGGTCGCCAATTTTTTTGACGGCATGCCGGATGGCTGAATAAATGACGAGTGAGGGCCGCATAAACATTCTTTAAAAACCCCGCACTAAATTTAAGTTATGACCTCTGTGCTAATTGGGAGTCCGACTTGATACCATCAATGAACAGGAGAAGTTGTGACGCACTCAAAAGATCAGTAGACTCATTAATTGAAAGGAGAATAATACAACAAGTTCCAATTTTCTCTCGTATCTGTAGCAGTATTTTCTCTTCAAGTTCTTTAAGATCTTCTGAATTAGCCATAAGACTGACTATTTCGAAGAAATCAGGTTTCTTATAAAACAAGTCATTTGCTGCTTATGTCATACAGCCTTTGATGAAGTTTCCATCCATAAATGATTTTCGTCGTTATGATATCGTATGCACTATTTTGTAACTTGTACGAGAGACAGATTCAATGTCAGATAACTTTCTTGTTAAAAGATTACTTCGGCTTTTTAACCAAGTTTCATGGATTCATATTTCTCAGAGAACAATTTTCCATAACACTTTGAATTTTTTAATATGTTTTTTAAAGTTGTGCCAAAGTTTGTACTCTTTTAATACGGCAACACTTTCGCTTCATATTATTTAACTAGTTTTCTGGTCCTTAGATTCCATGAAGAAATATTTTATTTCCAATGCTTCATGGAATACGCAACACACGGAATACATTTTGCTTTGTTTCCCACAATTAAGGGCGAAATAAACGGGAGTATAAATGAAAAAGATATTGAATAATGAAAATAGCGTAATTAAAATCTTATTGAAACTCTAGAAAAGCAGAGTACTTGAGGTCATTGGTGAAGTTACGATTCACCAAAAGGAACATATAGAACCGTTAGGCTTTGGTAATATAGTATATCACTATAAAGAGGTTTTCAAAATATTTAAATAAAGTTTGTCTATAAAAATGCCAAAAGCAGTTGTCTTTCAACCGCGGCTAGGGGTTCCACCAAAACAGACTAAATCGAAGACATGCAATAATTTTCGCCCTTTTGGTATATTCCATAAAGTAAAGACGAATATTATGTCTCAATTCTTTTTCCACTGAATCAATAACGATTATAGCTGTTCTGTCGGAAGAACCGTTGGAGGGCCGGATGAAATGGCTGTAGCGGGCCGGATCCGGCACGTGGGCCGTGTTTTGGTGACCCTCTGTTTAAAGCTCATTTAAGGATTTGCGTCCAATCTTTTTCTTTTCTGCGCTTTATTTGTTTCAAATAGTGGAGCAGATAATTTATTATGTAAAGTTAACTTTTTTTTTGTTTTTCGTTCAATTTTTACTGAAAAAGGCACTTTTCCGAAACTTTTATTGATCGTCTATCGTTAAAGCTTGAAATTTATATTTTATTTACACAAATGTTTCGTTTCATTGTAATCAATTTATTTTACTCCAAGTTTATTCAAGTAAAGACACAGAAACATAACGAAATTTGAGCTGTGCAGTCTTAAGTTAAAATATCTTAAGTATATTATCTATGTGGTTAAATTTTTAGCAGACATATAAGGGTTAATCATTCATTTTTTTTCTTTATGAATACATCGTTTATAATACCAGAGCTGTAGATTTTAGATTAATCCTCGATTTATCGTTAAAAAAGTTTAAAGATTAAATTATTTTTTAACGATTAATCGACCCATCACTTACAAATTATTGGAAGCCGAAAAGTAATAAAAAATAATAAAAAATAGCGGTCTGATAAATAATAAATTTCCTGACGATTACACGAACATTTTGGTTTTAAACTATTGACTGACGGGAATGTTCAAAATGCTGATAAGTTTGTCTACCATGGTTCTAACACTTCGCCTACTTATCAAACCAAACGAAAAGTGATTAAGCTAATGGCAGTAATGGAGTCTGACTCAGAGACAGACAATGACGACAGCTCTTCTGATGAATTACTGCGTTACAAAAAGGAGATCAAAGTTCCTGAATCCATTAACCCTCTACAATGGTGGAAACTTAATGAACACCGATATCCGATAATGTCATGCTTGCCAAGACCGTTTTTGTGCATACCAGTTACCTCAGTTCCATGTGAATGATTGTTCAGCTCGGCTGATTATATTGTGCATTAGAACAGCTCATCACTTGTACCAAATAATGTCAACACACTTATCTTTTTGCGTAGTTGGTTAAAGATGACAAATAAAGGAGACATTCCAGTGTTATTTAGATTTTCGACAAGAACGTTTAATAAGTGTTACTTATAACTTATCACATCATGAATCTAAAATTTAAATTAATCGTTAACAGCCCTATAATTAATACGGAAAAGAAATTGTTTGTTTTACCATAAGGAAAAAAAATCAATGTTTTATTCTTAAATTTAAAGTAAGGTGTGACATTTTAGGCGCAAAGACAAAAATGAATAGCTATTTAAAAATTCGTTTTTTAAAAAACTTTAAAAACAATTACTCCAAAAAAAAATCTTCTTCAAAGCAGTCGGTAATTCTTAGATTAAAAAAAACGGAAGTCGTCATTTCTAGTTATGTTTAAACGTTTGTAGGAAACAAAATGTACATCAATTCAAAACAATACAAAACACAATTTTACCAAATCCACAAAAATAATTTTATTCAACGGGTAATTTAATGTAAACAATCATGATGATGTAAGTATTGAGGGTTGTTTGTTACATCGATTACCAAAAGGCCCCACACAATTTGAGACTAGAAAACCGAACATGAAAACTTTTCCATTTAATTTCCTTTTACACAGAAAAGTTTTCATTAAAATTAACCTTCAGTTTCAAATCTGAAATGAATAATGTAGCTACAGAAGGAATGTTGAAAGATAATTTATATTTATAGCATGAAAAATACAATAAAATAAAAATCAGAAAAAACTATTTGTAACATTGTCAAAGACATTAAAATCTTAATATTAATTTTTATATTTTGTTACATACTTAAAAGTACTGAGGTCAAACAATCTGAAATACTTTAAAACTGCACGTCAACATTAATTTTGATTGTTTTCTGGCATTTGAAATATATGTCTATAAATCATTTTTAAATAGACATGAAACATTAACTAAAGTCAGGTTGGAATTTACTATGACGATTAACCCTGAACATTTCATAAGCAAAGAAATGTCTATGACAAAAGCTTAAAAGTCGCTGTCACTTAAATCATCATCGTCTATATAAAAAATAAAATCATCGGAATCAGAGACGTCACTGTCACAAAATTCGTAGTCTTCACCTGTAATGTTTCTATAGAAGGCACGAACGAGAGAGAGGCTTTGTTTGTTACCATCATCTTGTAATGTAGTAGATGACGTGGCATCTTCGTATAACATTTGGGTTTGCAGGTCGATGGGTAATCCTGCTCTTACAAACTCGATCATGCCTTCCAGGACCCGAGCCTATGGCCGAAGAGACAGCCACAAAACTAAGTGTCTCTAACGAAAATGGCTTCAGACTTGTGGTCTGTATAAACTTTAAACATTCTTTCTGGTCTTTCACTCGCAAATGGTTTGAAAGGCGATCATTTTGAAAAAGCAAAAAAATATCCGACTTTGTGAGAAATCTCATTTCTAAGAAATACTGGGCCAGGTTGACGTTGTTCACAAGCAAAGCTGTGCCTAGGGGAGATATACCAGCCTCAAATTTGTACCATCCCTTGCCAGACTTCTGAATGACTGCATCGGCTGGTCCCAACCCAGAGCAGATGATTCTTGGGACAAGTGACAAACAACCCGAAGCTATTATAAAGTGTACAACGCAAGGTGGTGCACTATTGGAAAAATTGGCTTTGTGATCGAAGAGGAGGTGGAAAAACTTGCTTGTTGAGTCGGGGTGATCCCACATTTTTCGCAAGTGCCTGTTTCATTGAAGTTCTTCCACTTGCACTGTTGATGCAAGGATTCACATCTGCTCCGGCAAGAATCAAACATTTTGTAGCATCATATACTTGATGTCTTATAGCCAGGTCTAGAGCTGATTTACCGATGTTGTTCTTGTGTTCGACCCTACATCCTGCCTTGATGAGGGTGTCCAGGATTTCTTCTGAGTAGAAATGTTGAACTGCAGAGATAAGAGCCGTGTTACCATTATTGTCTCTGACGTTGACATCAGCTCCGTTTTTTAATAAAAATTTAATAACCCCACAGTCAACGAACATAAAAATTGGACTTTGACCATAATTGTCAGTCCGGTTGACGTCAGCCCCATTCTTAATTAAATATTTCATCACTACACAGTCACCGGACATAAAAATTAGACTTTGACCTTCTTTGTTTGTCTGGTTTAAATCAGCTCCTCTACTTATTAGAAATTCAACCAATTCAATACTTCCCATCCCAACTGCAGCTTGTAAAGCAGAGTTACCTCGAATACTACCAGCATCTACGTCAGCTCCCTGCGTCTAACATTAATTTCATTAGGCCCAAAGGAAACTCTCCTCTTGTTGCCTCGGCAAGTAAGGGTCGGTCATACAAATCAACTTCATTAACATTCGCCCCGTGTTTTAGAATCGCGAGGAGGCCCTTTTCCATTGCTAACTGATCTAAAGTGGTTCTTGTTACATCACTGCTTCCGTTAGGTTCCAGGTTTACATCATCCTCTTCTGCATCAATTAACAACTTCATCACCGGAATATTAGTGACGTTTGTAGCATACATGAGGGCAGTGTATCCGAAGTTATTTTTATGCCTGATGTCGACTCGTGGCTGTTTCAACAAAAACTGCGTTAGGTCAGAGACCTCCGGTTGATAAGACGTCACCATGAGTGGCGTCTCTCCGTTGCCGTTGGTAACGTTGACATCGGCACCGTTCTGTAAGAGAAATCTGGCCATGTTGCTCTGAGATAACTCTGCGCAGTTCAGCAAAGCAGTGTTCCCCCTTTTCATCCCTAGCCTCTGGATTTGCACCGTGTTTAAGCAGACCTCGCACGGCCGGTATGTTGCCGAGTCTACATGCCAGTAACAAGCCTCTATCAAGAGCTGATTGGGAAAACAATCCACTCTCAAATTCTATTAAGCCATTTAAGTTTTAATCATATCCCCAGATTCCTGATGAGTTAGGGCTCTTATGAGAAAGTGGTCGTTTTCTTGTGTTGAAGCCCTGCATGGTACAAGGGTGAACTTTGATCTGTCCATCGTGTGTCCATTCAGATGTTTTGTACATACTTGGTTTAACTAAAAACCTGCCATTTGTGTGTCGTTTTATGGTGTATTCGCATATAACATATGTTCAAATTGACCCCTGTCTTATACACCTTTGTCCTTAAATCCGTATCGCTTAAGTTCTTTTTTCTATAGTTATATCGATTAAACAAGTTGTGTTTCCAAGTTTTATTGATAGAATATGTCTAAATGCAGTGTGCAAGCATTGCTGAGGAGAAAGTATTTAAATGTATAAAATGAAATGTATCCGCAAAAGCTTGCATACTTTAAATAATAAATTATTGATAAGCCCAGAGGTTCCTAAATATTTATTTCTAAGCACCTCTTTTAAATCCAGGGTCTCCCAAGCCACCCTATGGCATAACAAGTTTGAGCGAAGCACTGTGACTGTTAAGAACTAAAAACAATTTTTAAAAAACACACCAAAAAAAACAACAACTTTTATCTACAACTTTACCATTTTCAGCTAGTAACAATGTTTGAGGACTTATTCCAACATTTATTATCTTATGGGTTACTGATTTGCAAATAAAATTATAACTTGGGTCATTAAATATTAAACTAATGTGAGAACACTAAGTAATAATTTAAGGTCAAACTTGAGATAAAATCTAAGACTCGCTGACAGTTGTTATTATAAGTTTAATAAGCCTTAAGCCTATGAGTCCGAATTATTTTGTCTAATAACTTTTTGTCTGAATTAATGAAAACATTGTAAACCCGTCTTTACGAAAAATAAAATAATGTATAAAAATATCTTCTCGTAACCGACTACAACTCACATAATAGAAATTCTATAAGAATCAGTAAACCCAGTGGTTCTCAACCTTTTCATGCTGAAGGACCACTTGAAAAATTTGAGTCCTAGCCACGGATCACTGCTGAAAATTGTGCTACTGCAATGCTGGAAATTTTAAATATTGTAATGGCTTTCTTTTGTAATGAACAAATGTCACTTTTTCTACTCGTATTGCTTACTGTAAATAAAGAAAAGTCATAAACAGAAGTTAGTAGTAGTAAGACTGCTATATTAATTAATTTAGTGCGAACCTTGAGCTTGCACATTTGAGTACAGCACATCCAAACGAGGTGTAATACTTGAAAAACTCAATCGAAGTTCATCTTCAACTTCAAGTCGGAAACGATGTTTTGTCTTGATTGCAACCAATGCAGAATTGGCCAGAAATCAAATTTATCAACAGCTGTTTATTGATTTTAGCATTTCCTGGATCAAACGTTTGAAAGTTTGGATCAAACGTTTGAAAGTTCCCCTGAAATATCTTGTTTTACAAAGATCAAGCTTTTTCTTAAATGCAGACACTTTGTCACTGAGATAAATCAAATGTGTCTACTTTCCTTGCAAAGATGAATTAAGTTTATAAATTTCCTTAAAAAATGTCAGCCAAGTAAGCCAGAGTAGCAACCCATAAGCTATCGTTCTAATGATCAACAAGCTCTGATTTTTTTTCTCCAAAATACTCCAAGGTACTCTCTCACAGCATCACGTAATTCAAACAGTCTCTTAAACACTTTCCCCCTTTGATAACCAGGCCTGTGCAACTCATGTAACCACCAAAAAATGATGCTTTTAAAGACTTTTCATTGACTTTGGTTGCTTGTCGTATGCAGGACTTCTGACCATCAACATTTAAATCTCTAATAAAAATGCAGGACTAAACATAAACCATGGATAAGCGTAGGGCGCAATAATCTTCTGTATAGAAGGAGCGTCTGTAAACAGATAAGATAAGATAAGATAAGATAAGAATGTTTCAGCGCAGAAAGTATTCCAATGTTTCTCCGAGCAGGCATTATGATTAGTTTTCAGATGCCTTCGGATTTTTGCAGGTTTCATCGCTTTATTTTCAAGAATTTTTGAGCATATTACACACTGTGGTCCGGGTTGATCATTTTGCTATGACGCATATAAACCCTAAGCGCAAATACTCTTCATGATACAGTCGTATGGCTATTCGTCTTTTTTTTTCTCTCTCTCTCCGGAACTGCATTTTTATTCACGCACAGATTATGTGGAGGAGTATGATGAGATAAATCATTGTTGTCCTACTCCTTATGTTCATTGTCCTACTCCTTATGTTCGTTGTCCTACTCCTTATGTTCGTTGTCCTACTCCTTATGTTCGTTGTCCTACTCCTTATGTTTGTTGTCCTACTCCTTATGTTCGTTGTCCTACTCCTTATGTTCGTTGTCCTACTCCTTATGTTCGTTGTCCTACTCCTTATGTTCGTTGTCCTACTCCTTATGTTCGTTGTCCTACTCCTTATGTTCGTTGTCCTACTCCTTATGTTCGTTGTCCTACTCCTTATGTTCGTTGTCCTACTCCTTATGTTCGTTGTCCTACTCCTTATGTTCGTTGTCCTACTCCTTATGTTCGTTGTCCTACTCCTAATGTTCGTTGTCCTACTCCTTATGTTCGTTGTCCTACTCCTTATGTTCGTTGTCCTACTCCTTATGTTCGTTGTCCTACTCCTTATGTTCGTTGTCCTACTCCTTATGTTCTTTGTCCTACTCCTTATGTTCGTTGTCCTACTTCTTATGTTCGTTGTCCTACTCCTTATGTTCGTTGTCCTACTCCTTATGTTCTTTGTCCTACTCCTTATGTTCGTTGTCCTACTTCTTATGTTCGTTGTCCTACTCCTTATGTTCATTGTCCTACTCCTTATGTTCGTTGTCCTACTCCTTATGTTCGTTGTCCTACTCCTTATGTTCTTTGTCCTACTCCTTATGTTCGTTGTCCTACTTCTTATGTTCGTTGTCCTACTCCTTATGTTCGTTGTCCTACTCCTTATGTTCGTTGTCCTACTCCTTATGTTCTTTGTCCTACTCCTTATGTTCGTTGTCCTACTTCTTATGTTCGTTGTCCTACTCCTTATGTTCATTGTCCTACTCCTTATGTTCGTTGTCCTACTCCTTATGTTCGTTGTCCTACTCCTTATGTTCATTGTCCTACTCCTTATGTTCGTTGTCCTACTCCTTATCTTCGTTGTCCTACTCCTTATGTTCGTTGTCCTACTCCTTATGTTCGTTGTCCTACTCCTTATCTTCGTTGTCCTACTCCTTATGTTCGTTGTCCTACTCCTTATGTTCGTTGTCCTACTCCTTATGTTCGTTGTACTATTCCTTATGTTCGTTGTCCTACTCCTTATGTTCGTTGTCCTACTCCTTATGTTCGTTGTACTATTCCTTATGTTCGTTGTACTACTCCTTATGTTCGTTGTCCTACTCCTTATGTTCATTGTCCTACTCCTTATGTTCGTTGTCCTACTCCTTATGTTCGTTGTCCTACTCCTTATGTTCATTGTCCTACTCCTTATGTTCGTTGTCCTACTCCTTATCTTCGTTGTCCTACTCCTTATGTTCGTTGTCCTACTCCTTATGTTCGTTGTCCTACTCCTTATCTTCGTTGTCCTACTCCTTATGTTCGTTGTCCTACTCCTTATGTTCGTTGTCCTACTCCTTATGTTCGTTGTACTATTCCTTATGTTCGTTGTCCTACTCCTTATGTTCGTTGTCCTACTCCTTATGTTCGTTGTCCTACTCCTTATGTTCGTTGTACTATTCCTTATGTTCGTTGTCCTACTCCTTATGTTCGTTGTCCTACTCCTTATGTTCGTTGTACTATTCCTTATGTTCGGTTGTTTTCTTTATTAGAAATGTATCCATGTGTTCACTCAATTTAATTAATGTATTACTTAAATAATTGTAATACTAATTTAAGGCTCATTTATTCATTAATTTAAAAAATAATAAAAAATCATGCTATGCTCGCGGACCACCAGGCACAACTCCGCGGACCACAACTAGTGGTCCGTGGACCACAGGTTGAGAACCACTGAGTTAACCACAGCATGACAATCGTATCATAAACTTAAAATTAATTTGCAGGAAGTTACTTTGCTTACCTTTTTGGTTTCCTTCCAGAAGCAACAATGTCATTTTGCTGTAAAATGGATCATCTTAAATCAGTCAACAGTCTCTAGTTATAGATTTACTCGTCCGAAAATTCATTTGTTCGGATGTTTCTAACTTATCAAACATATTGCTCAATTCTTTTCTTTAAACATTATTTTGAAAATTTAATTCAAACATTGAATGAATCATGTTTTGTCGTTATCAGTTACAAAGTAATTTTGGTTATTCCAGAAATGAGGTTTCTTACTAATAAACTCAGTTATTTTTATAATGTACTAGTCATGAATAATTGTTTACAATCGGGATTTCACATTGATTTATCTTTCATATCTTTCTTAAAAACTAGGTTGCGCCGGGGCGCCTATGGCGCCCACTGTTTTTAGGGCGCCTGCGGCGCCCACTTTTTTCAAAAGCCCAACTAACTTATCCTTGTTTGTTAAATACTTAATATTAAACTTACGAAATGTATACAAAGTATTTTATAATAGGGGTAAAAGTAGGGCGCCTACGGCGCCGACTTTTTTTGGCCAAAAGCCCAAGTAACTTATCCTTGTATGATAAATACGAAATATTAAACTTGCTGAAATGTACAATAAGTATTTTATAATTATAAATCCTCTAATCCTATTTTTACATCGTTCTCTTTTCAAAAATTAAAATATAAGCTAAAACAATGACGTCATACAATATTTTTTTACAGCGCGTCTTTAATTTATAATTATTTTGCACACCCTTTTGCGTGCCTTCCGATGCACGCCTTGTATTAAAATATAAGCTCAGAAAATGACGTCAGAGCGCTACGGATCCAACCTGTGACTTGGGCAGTTATATTGTTTATATGTTGAAACCCTCTATATATCACTAAATGAATATCCAGCAGTGGCGTAGCCAAGGACAGCGACCCATGGGCGAGCCAAATTGTTACCGCATCCGCACTGCAGGAACTTATAATTAAATAACAACAACAAAAAATATAATAAATTAGGGCTTTTATCGATTAATTTAAATTTAATCGTCAACTTTTTTGAAAAATTAACGATTAATTAATCGTTAATTTCGATTAAAGCCAAAAATAGACATTTATGACGTCATTAAACTGAACGTTTCAAGGGAAGTAACAAAAACAGGTAATTGACTTTTTAAAATTTTATTGAGTTATTTCCCCGGTCTGACAGTCATTGAAAATTAAGAATAAGTTGAACTAAATTTTATGACAATGTGTTGATACTTGATCGGATGTTTGTGCTGAAAGTGGTACGTCAGCGATGTATTTGATCCTTTAAAAGAGAATTGTTTATGGCAGTGAACACAGTAAACTTTTTCACCATCTTCGACTTTGCCCTCCGCAGTTAGCTTAAAAACAAAATATTTGCACAACCTTCCAGTTGCATGTTTAAATTTAACTGCGCTGATGCTGTCAGACATTTTTTAGTTGACATCTGCCGGTCGACATAAAGTAATATAATAAATTATAATATTACGCGGCAGAAGTTTGTTCGTTAAAAATACATACATTATTATTACTAATTAATTATTTATTAATAAAAAATTTTAAAAATATTATTCTTTCATTTTAATAGAATTTCTATCCATTAAAATAATTTTAATCGATACAATTTTTTAACGATTAATCGAGAAATTAATCGTTAATTTCCGCAGCCCTATAAAAAATCTAAAAAATTAAAAAAATAAGACACCATTTTCACAAACTACCATATGATAAGAGGACTTTATTTTCTACACCTGAATTCAACTTACTGAACATTCTATCGTTATTTTGTGAGTTAAATTTAAACCGACCAGCCGATTAGCTAGAGAGCTGAAACTTAGCACCGAGTACCATCTCCAATGACAATTGATGATATTGAATGTGATGTTATATAATATAATATAATCAATATACATAAATCCCCACGTCTGTATGTATGTATGTATGTATGTATGTATGGAATAATGCTGTAAGGTGGCGCTGCGATCGATTTTGTATAAAAATATTATATGATGTCATTGTTTTATGCTCATATTTTAATTTTTGAAAAGGGAACGTTGTAAAAATAGGCTTTGAGGATTTATAATTATTATGAAACACTTTGTGTACATTCAGCAATTTTAATATTTCGTATTTATCAAACACTGATAAGTTACTTATGTTAATTATGTATATTGATTCCCGTTGTCTGTATGGATGTAAGTTAGGTGGCGTTGCGATCGATTTTGTATAAAAATATTATATGACGTCATTGTTTTATGCTTATATTTTAATTTTTGAAAAGGGAACGATGTTAAAATAGGATTTGAGGATTTATAATTATTATGAAACTAGACGCCCCGTGGCGTAGCATACACCGCAGACTTGCTCATGGAGAGTCCAAAGAGAGTGGAGAAAGAACGGACACAAACTACAGCACGAAGAAATCAAAACAACGCGAGTCAACGTCGGTTAATAAATGGGAGGCGGGTAACAACAACCTCAGTGTGCATGTCTTTACGTTTATTCGCTATTTTGTATTTACTTAGTGCTGCTTTTTTGTGTCTGTACTCTCAAACCGTTCTTTGCACTTTCTATGATGAGCAAGTCTGCGGCGTAAGCTACGCCACGGGTCTCTCCAGAGTTCCTTCTTTTCATTCACTCACAGTCGTTTGCCCAAACCCAACCCATTTTGACAACTGTATCTTTCAGGAAGTCTTCACCCGTCACTAAATCATAAGCGGCGTATGCTACGCCGCGGGTCAACTAGTATAATATAATATAATATAATATAACTAGGGGCAAGTACCCGGCTTCTCCCGGGTTTAACAACAACAGCAACAACAACAAAAACAACAGCAACAACGACAAAAACAACAACAGAAACAGCAACAGCAACAAAACAACAAAAACAAAACAACAACAAAAACAACAAAATCAACAACAAAACAACAACAAAACAACAACTACAACAACAACAGCAACAACAACAAAGCAACAACAACAAAACAACAACTACAACAGCAACAACAACAAAGCAACAACAACATGAAGGACATTGACATCGCAGGGCAAGGGATGTGGACAACAACAACAACAGCAAAAACAACACAAAAGCAACAACAGCAACAACAACAAAAACAACACAAAAGCAACAACAGCAACAACAACAAAAACAACAACAGCAACAACAACAAAAACAAAACAACAACAAAAACATCAACAACAAAACAATAACAAAGCAACAACAAAACAACAACAAAACAACAACAAAGCAACAACAACAAAACAACAACAAAAGCAACAACAACAAAGCAACAACAACAAAAAATTTATTTTATGGCGATAATCGCCTTCTTGTTAATCTCGACACCAAAATGTTTATTAATTTGCGTCATTATTTTACGTCTTAATATAGGGAAAAACTACATTTTGGGCCCCCGGGCCCCAGTATCTTATATATAAGGAACGAAACCTGTTTAATAACCTTTCCGGTATAATTTTGTGTACGTGTACCAAATTTCACGTTATTTGGTTGTCTGGATCTTGAGTTATTAGGGAACAGACAGACAGACAGACAACAAATGCGTCTTATATATATAGAGATATAATATAACATAATATAATATAATATAACGTAATACAATGTAATATAATATAATATAATATAATATAATATAATTAAATGTGTATTAAAATATTTTTTGTGAATAATCATTAAATGGAACCTTTCGATTGATTTCGCAATCAAATATTATATCTTGATAAACAATTGAAAAACAAAACATCTTAACTGCCTTGCCACTACTTCCTTCCACTACGTAGACGTGAAGGCCAAGGGAAAATATAGTTTCAAAAGTAACAAAAGAAATTAAAAATAATTAGTGATAGTGGTGATGGACTACTAATTTCTTTAATGAAATTTAATGTCATGTCTACGATGTTCTAAGGTTCGTTGGTCCGTGTGCAAAGTATAAAAACTCTTGTGCTAAGTTGCACAGCATCCATTTTTGTGCAATATTTTACAAAATTTGCTGCGCGGCATCGGTCACATATCTGCGCGGCCGCGCAGCCTAAAGGGAACATTGGTCTCTGCCTACTATCAAACCAGCTACACACGTTTAATTAATTTCCTCAACTACTCTAGAAAGAAAGACGATACCTGAAATCCCATGAAACCCCAAGAAATCCCAAGAAACTCCTATATGACATTAGAGTGTTCATATGCCCAGCACTACATTTTACTTAAATTTCCAAACACTGTACCTAAAGAAATTCCGCGCAATTAGCTTCATCAGTTATATCAATATCCAAAACTGACTCTGTCTACCCTCTACCCGAATGTCACCTTTACAGCTTCAAAACCACAACACCGCCTAGTCGCTAACGTGCTCACAAATCATCATTGTTAGTCTGACTACAACTATCACATTATTCACGCTACTAAGACACAGTGCAACCTTCACATCCCGAGGAGCTGAGACCAAATTACACTCCTGTCTTTATCAAGGGACCTTAAGAAATCATTATTTATTTTCTAAAAACTCTCCTTGTGCAAGACAAATTTCAATTGTTTCCTTGTTTAGAGTGTTGTAAAACTGTCTTTGATACAAAGTATCTTGTATGTAAATTAAATTTAAAAAGTATGTTTATATCTTCTTATGTTTAGCATTATATTTTAATGCTTATGCCATCTATATAAAAGATATTTGTCTTTTAAAAATGCATTAAACCCAAACTTCGCAAAGTGAAGTACCCTGAATAATTACCTAGTGATTAGTTCATGAGATAAACAGAGTGAAAATGTGACGCGTGTAAGCTAAACAACGATCCAAAATGTTGAAATATTAGTGAAATGTTTAAAAATTTAAATGTCTAAGACAATTTTCAAGAAATTTACTGCATTAAATTTAAAATATTTTTTTAAAAAAATTCCTTGCCACTCCTTTGAGACTTTAAGATAAATTTAAATGTCTGGCTAATTTCATGTACACCGGCACCACCCCATCAAGGCAGATCTGAAACGTTTGTTGAACTTGAGATAGATAAACATGTTGCACGACGCACTCGGGGCCTGGGCGGTCAAGCGGACGCCACTGGTACGTACGTGTTCTGGTAGCCAGAGGCGACATTCAGCTCGGGCACGAACAGGGGCGGCGTAACACAGGATCAGCTTCGGCGTGTTGCCAACCACGAACATCGCCGAGACGAGACTTGTTGACGTCACCGCCAGCCATTCCTTCAATGATTTAGTCCTCCGCGGTACCACCGGGGTCATGGTGGGGTTATATCCGGTTCTCTGTGACGAAACACCGACACGGTTATTTGCATTGTTGGTCGGCGTGTTTCTCCAAAACTTAGATCTGTTAACAACTGATGTCTCCTTGCGCGCGTCAATCTCTGACCGAGTCTTCATGACGTTGCGGAACTTCACAGACGATCTCATCTTTGAACCCAGAACAACCAGACAAAAACAGACAACGATTTGGCAAAACGTCGTCAGCATCAACCCGGAGGTGTTTCTGGCCGAATAGATGACATCACGGCTGGATGACGTCCAATACATCAACCTGGTGACGTTGTTCACCGGGTCTTTAGTTTCCCGCAAACCCTGCGTGCACAGCTGGGGCATGTGCAGGGAAAGACATGCCAGCGATAATGCAGAGATCATCGCGGCGGTTTTTCCCTTGCTGAAAAAGTTTTTGAATCGGAAAGGCAGCGCTACGCAACAGCACCTCAGCACCGCGATGAAGGTCGTATAAAACTGTGCCACGTCGTAAAGAAACGCGTAGTAATACGCCATTATCAACGTGATCGACAAGCCATCAATATAGGACGTCGTCGAGAGCGACTCCCTGAATAATAACAAGAAAGATTCCGGTACAAGAAATAGTAAAGCGAGCAAATCTGAAATGGAGAGCGCGAAGAAACTGATGGACATACTGTCTTTAAGACCTAGTTTAAAAAATACAGTTATGTTGATGATGTTCGTAATGCATCCAAGGGCGAATATCGGTGGTATTCCAGGCAAAGGAAAAGCATGATTGTCTTTCTTGTTTCGTCGGTAATGATATCCACTAGGAGGAGCGTTGATCTGTTTGTAGAGTTCATTTCTTCCTGAAATTTGAAGAAAGATTTGGAGTGAGAAGAATAAAATTTCGTTTTGGTATTTGTAAATATTAGTAGGATACAGTAATGTCATACATAACTCCTTGTTCATAGCATTATTAAATTATGTAGCTTGCTTCTCTCATTCATTGCTTATTATCTACTAGCGTATCACCCGTCAAAAATGACGGAAGTTTTCAAAATAAATACACATCAGATTAAAAAATAACGTAATACAGAACTTTCATTTATTTTATTTATTTTTATTTGATTCATTTTTTATCATATTGAACAATTTTATGTGGAACGTTCGAAAAGAGTTATATTTGGTGCAGTGATTTTTGGTGCGCACTATTGAACAAATCAGCATTACATCCAAGAACCATTACATCCAATACGGGAATTATGTATGTTGATAGTTATCATCCTGTAATTTAACCATATGCCATATTCGATGGTATTTGTGTTATATTCACATCCCACTGGGATGTCAATGAATTTTTCAAGCATTGCCACCCTTAGGTCCATTTCATGGATGTAAGGGTAAACTACCTTCAAATTGCAAAACACTTAAATCGGTGGATTTGAAATACACGTGTAATACGTTTCCTCTATATTGCTTAACAGTAGATTTCCGGACATCGCTTAAGCATTATAATAGTTGTGTGTTTTTATTTTTCATGAGCAATGATGCCAAAAGCCCCGAGCCTAATGCTCTTATAGGTCTTCCCTGAAATTCTCCTAGCAACTTTATTCCCCCCCCCGCAGAAGGAACAACTAGTTAGAGAACATCATGGGCTCTCTTTTCTGAGAGGGCATTTGCTCACACAGGATGTGACTTGCATGAAATTTAACTTACAAAAGGAGTGGTGGGATTTCCTACTTCGACTCGCTAAAACAACGGCGCCAGCCCGGCTCAGTATACGAGTCTGCTGGACATGGACCGTCACTAGATAAGGGATCATCAAAGTCCAAAGTGGCCAACCTAAGGGTGTCACCCTGTCGTAAGGTTTCCTCAGAGCTGACGTCCGCAGAGTTCTTTGCGGTACTTATATGCTAATCCGTACTTTCACCTCAGGCGATAATAGTATTTTAATGTATTCAAACGATCTTTTTTTAAAAAAATGAAAATATTAAGATAATAGTATTTTTAAAAGATCAATTGAATTATTTGAAATTTGTTTAATATAACGACTTTAGAAGTTTATAACAACAGAAACAGCGTGAACGAAGTTAGTTCCTGCCAAGGACAATCAGGGACTGGAACAAGCTTCCATTAGAAACAGTTACAATGCTTGACGCTTTCGTGTCCATGGCATCTTCCCCTACAACCTCCATTTTCTCAAACTCTCCCCCATCAGACCTTGTAACCACTTATATATCCTCTTTAACACCCAATCAACATGGCAAAGACACTCAATCTATACAGGACCCAGAATGATCAACACGTATCACTAATCATGGGCCCCTAACATAGACATAAAGAATAGTTTACATTTCTGTACATTTTGAACCCGGATATCCTCATTTACCTGACACGTGTACATGAATCATTTCTCCCACCGTTTACATATTTTCAGGACAATACCTCGGAAAATATCATTGACAGGTCTGCCCTAACCGATAAAGGGGTAAGATTAAAAAAATGTGAAATACTTACAAAAACAAAGAGTAAATATGTTGGAATGTGTTATAGTTCAAACCAGCCCAATATATTATATATTTACGCTCAATTATCACTGCCGCCTAACGCTAAGGGAAATCACTCTGCTTTTTTTAAATTTTGCGTTGTAAGCAGTGCTGATTGACTCAAATAGTTATTTTTTGGTGCAGTAATTTGGTGCGCTGCTTTCTAAAATTAGTTTAAAAATCGTGTGGTGATTAGCACTGTAAAAATTATTATATAAATGCTTTGTTTAATTTTCAGGAATATTTCGTGTTTATCATACAAGGATAAGTTACTTGGGCTTTTGACCCCCCCCCCAAAAAAAAAGTGGGCGCCTTAGGCGCCCTACAACCTCAATTTAAAATTACTTTGTGTACATTCAAGGAAGTTTAATATTACGTATCTATCATACAAGGACAAGTTAGTTGGGCTTTTGAAAAATGTGGGCGCCGTGGGCGCCCTTAACTGCGCCCTAAGTAAAAGTGGGCGCCGCAGGCGCCACGGCGCCGCAGCACAACCTAGTAAACAGAATAAAAGCCCAGGTCACTCATTCTGTAATGCTAAGGGAAATAATAAGCATATTTTTTTAAAATTGAAAATATAGACGTAAAATCATAATCATTGGGGTTTCGAGATTAACAGAGCGTGTGGTGTTTCTCGCCGTAAAATATCATATGACGTCATTGTTTGAGCTTATATTTTAATTTTGTAGGGGAGATGAGCCGTTAACATTCACGTAAGTTACTTGGGCTTTTGATAAAAGTGGGCGCCGCAGGCACCCCAGAGCAACCCTAGTACAATTATAATAGACAATTAATCAAAATATGATGTTCTCATATCTCATTCCCGTGTCATCAACTTCTTTGTCACGTAAATCATAAGCCAGACAGATTGTATCACAACTGGAGAATCTATTTAAAAAATAAAGACATCTTCACAGGAAGCTAATAACGCATCTTTTGGTTCCCCAAATAACAAGATAAAATATTTGTAAAGTAATTAAATAAGTTGAAGGTCTATTGGTTTTGGAATTTCCACGAGAATACCAATAATAATAATCACATCTGTCGCTCTGCCTACACCGCCGTCCGTCAGATCAGCTCAATCCGCCAATACTTAACAATTAGTGCAACAAAAACTCTATTCTGTGCTCTTGTTCTAGTTCGTATTGATTATTGCAATTCTCTTCTGTCAGGTGCGCCTAAAAATGCATTGAAAAACTACAGAAATGTCAAATTCAGCTGCCAGACTCGTTCTTAAGGCAAAATAAAAAAATATTTTATAAAAAAAACCACAAGAAAAAAAAACAACAACATGCCCATGTTACTCCGCTACTTTACTCACTTCATTGGCTACCTATACAAGGCCCGAATTGATTACAAACTGGCCGTTCTCTGTCACAACTTCTTTTCCGACTGATGCCCTTCCTATCTTACTGAACTTTTGTCGGTCTACTCAACCCACTCGTCAGCTACGCTCTTCTGCAGACACACACATTCTCTCTGTTCCTAGGACACGCACGAAACCATTTGGCGAAAGGTCGTTATCTTTTTGTGCAGCCAAACAATGGAATTCTCTACCATTACACATCCGTAATAAGACTGCACTTAAGACACATCTTTTCAAAATTTATTTTCCAAATTAATGAAACAACAATTCTTTTTAATGATTAACGTTGTTTTTTGTGTTATGTACTGTAATTAATGTGGTTGTTATGGTATGAATGTTAATTTATTACTTATATGTATGTTATTACTTTCATGTAAAGCGCGGTGAGCCCAGTTCCTTACTGGGATACAGCGCTATATAAATTATCAATATATTATTACTATTATTATAATATATATCAATTCTCCCTTACGTTTTTACGTACTTTTCAGAAACATTTTTTAAAACATATTTAAAGCTCGCAGAGAAAATAATTTGTGCCTGATTCTAAAAAATAAACATTAAAACTAATTACACTTGAGCGGCAAATAACAGACTAGTGATGACTTGTAGCTTTAATTAACTATATGCTAATTAAAAAATTTGAAATTATTATATTATTAATGATAATTAGTTGAACAACATTTTCCTGATACTTGTTTACCCGAATTTATGGTGACCCGAAGTATAGTGAATATTTAACAATCTTCTTGTTGGCTGTGTAAGAATTGTAATTATCCCCCCACCCCCTTTTAACTCATGCAAAGTAAATAAACGATTGTGTCCGAATTCTAAACTAAGAGCGACTTTCACTTCTCCGTTTGTCATTTCTCAGAAGACGTTGATATTTATTGGGACTGTTGTTTCTGAACTCACGAACAGACGACAACGCTGGAACATGTAATAGTGTTTGCTATGTCGATTTGTTTAAATACTGCGTTTAAAAAGACAATGCGATCATGGATTCAGCAAACAAGAAATACAAAGGAAGACAATTAAGTTTATATCACCCACCAGTGGCGTTACTGAGGCTGTTACCACGAGAGAAATGTCTAATATGTTTCAGCCCCCACAAACCCCCTCCCACTAAAAACAATTTTTTAAAAATATTTGCAGTTAAATGAAAATTACGCCTTTGAAATAGCGAAAAATAAATGACGCCAGGGCGGATTAATTTAGTCGACACATTTTTCACCCAACAGATCGTATGGAAATGCGCTGGCTGGCAATGATAAAAATGTAGCCTATAATGTGTTAGAGGTTATTGTTTTGTTCGGTTATTCGGCGTATGGTATAGCCACCCCTGCCACCCCCCCTCCCATATTGTTAAAGTTTGAGACTTTGTGACAACACATGATGACAGTTTCGTTTTGTGTTATTTAAAAAACAAACTTACACGAACAAATATCAAAATCAATTGTGATCCTCTCGCATGTTCCACCTACCCACAAAAGTTTTTTTTTAAGAGCAGGAATAATCCTCGGTTTTTAAATAAAGTTTCGCGACCATTGAAAATACATTTTCTATAAACTTTGTTGAGGACAACATTAACACAGTTTAAATTATACAGTAAAAGGTTAAAAGAAGGTACGCATGAGTCATCGGTGTGAAACAAATATTTAGACTTGCCCTCAGTCAGTCTTAGCTGAAACCATTATATAGACTTCTTCCACTCCTCAGATTGCCTATAAAGCACCGTCCCTTCATTGCAGAATTGTATTAATAGAAATATCTGGCATTATACAGTTGGACCAATTTCATTAAGATATTAATCAAATATTCCGGGTTTTCTGTCAGGACTAATCTCAATAGATCGTTATATGTTCTAATTTAATTTGAATCAGCCAAGTGGACTTTATCAAAACAATAAAATAACAACTTTGTTTACAACTTTGACATTCTAAAAAAATCGAACTTTTAGCTATTCCTATTTTTAGGCTAGTTAAACAATAATCTTCTGTAGAGAAGGAGCGTCATTAAGGTATAAGATAAATATAATTTTTTTTGGGAAACCTTGTCTAAAATCAGTAACATTACCTAATGCGATATTACGTTTTCCGGTATAAGAAATCACGAAAACTATACGTATACTCCTGAATTCAATACCAAACCTACCGCGTGACTGCAATAAGAATGTTTAAAATCTTTGGAGGTTGAACTGACATTAACTATCAGTCATAACAGCATTGCTCTCGCCTCTGAAAATCTGAGCGAACAATTGCCAATTATATTTTTCAACAGTGGGGGGTAATAAAAAACGGCTCCTTATCAATTTTTGTGTGCGGATAAAGTTTTAACTGGCATAGCTGTATCCGGATATATTGTTATTATTATTATCCGGCCATAGTATTATGTTTAAACACTGTATCGACAACTGAAGATAAAATTAACACCGCACACAGCACGGGTTATGGTTCTCAGACGGCTTTTTATATACATAAACCTGACTGTATTGCGCAATAACGGGCTCAGGTAAGAAAGAAAAGTGTATGTTGTGGGCAGAGGCGTCACTGGCGGGCGTGCGGGTGTAGCGGACCGCACAGGGTGACACCTTCACAAGGGGTGACACAAAAAGTGTAAAAATCTGTGTTTTCTCGTGTATTTGGCACTGGCAGACTCGGAGAAGGTCTATTGGGTAAGTCGTGAGGGGGTGACACCATGAGCTACCGCATTGGGTGACACAAACCCTAGTGACGCCACTGGTTGTGGATTGGAGGGGGGGGTTGTGGTGGTTCGGGCGTACCATCATTAGATAGAATACGTAACAGGGTAAAAAATTAACTCTTCGATCAAAATACTATTTTTAGAGGGAAATTTTTTTTAAAAAGAAACACAAAAAAAAACAAACAAACAAACAAACAAACAAACAAACAAACATACAAACAAACAAACAAACAAACAAACAAAAACAACAACTACAACACAAAAAAAACCTAGAAGTTGTGAGATCTTGTCAGGTGAAACCAATCAATCGATTCCACAGAAACGACAATAATATGATATATAGGTACAGGAAGGGAAAATCATATGACTCGTGATTCCTAGAAGGGTATTGATAGAATTAACTGATGACTCATCGAACGCGTTACATCCCCTTTGGGTGATCAAGGAAGTTGAAAGCTTGATCTAAGACAGTGATGGCGAACCTATGCAACGCTTGCCACAGTGATGGCGAACCTATGACACGCGTGCCAAAGTGATGGCGAACCTACACCACGCGTGCCACAGTGATGGCAAACCTATGACACGCGTGCCACAGACGGCACGCAGAGCCTCAAATATTACTTCCTTAATCACACCACTGTGCTGGCACTTTGTGTTGGCACTTTGCTACATAAAAGTAGGTTTTAATTTAATTTGGGCACGCGGCCCCAAAAAGATTCGCCATCACTGATCTAGGAGATCATTAAAATGTCCGACACGAGTAGATTTTAGACACCGCGTCATTTGAAGACATTATTGCTCAAATGTAATAATTTATTACTGTTAAAAACATACAATAATAGTGGGGGGAAAAACCCGTAAAAAACAATGTTTTTGACTATAAATCCTTTACTTACGAGGCATAACTAAAACACTAAAAAGTATGTTCATTATAATACCCATCGCACGACAAACCAAAAATCCAAAATTGTAGTTATGTCTCATATATAAAGGATTTATAGTTTAAAAAACAACAAAACACTAATACAATCTTGCCTGCTACATTTCAGCTCGATTTGATCACAGGAAAAGAGTTATAAAAACATGTTTAATATAGTGCGCACCGCGAGACAGACTAGAAATTACTAGCATTTACATTTACAGATCGGGAATATATTTTAAAAAGTATAGTCAATATAATACGCACCGCACCGCGTGACAGGAAAATATTAAAAAGGGTGTTCAATATAATACGCACCGCGACACTCTAGCACAAAAATTAACATGCTACATAGAGTTAAATAGAGAAAATCTAAAAATTCATGAATTTAATTACAGTACATTAGATCGATCTGAAATTTTGATAAATCATTTTTATCATCGGCTCGAGTCTGTCTGCTAAATTTCAGCTCGCTAGCATACGAGGAAGTGGGTTTAAAATCGATCCAAATTTGTTTTCAGCATTCACGCATCAAGCAATCAATCAAGCAGACGCCACGAGTTAATATAAAGGATTTAAGAATAAAGGATTTAATAATAATAAAAATTAACATTGGATAAATCTTTGAATTTGACGATTATTCTTGCAAACAGATAAACAAAACATATTTAGTACTCAATAAATTCGATTAAAGCTAATAACGCATTGATAATTGCATATTGTATCCAGAAATATCGTTGACCGTACAAGACAAGGGAATAAACGCTTCTCGATCCAGTGTCGGCACGGGATGGTGGTCGGTAGAGGTTGTTAATGAAGGTCAAGTTCGGCTCGAGGCGTATTCTATCAGCGGTGTGTCTTTCTTTCATGGACGTGGTAAGCTGACCATCATCATCGTCAAACTTTTGCAGTACCGCCCATGGCTGCTCAATGACGCTCTTTCAGTCGGACATTCAGTTCATAGTTACTGTAAGACAGTGTCACAACGGTCTACTGGCTGAGTCCAAGAACATGAAGATACATCTAAATTCTTCACATTAACAAAAGATATGACGCGAGGCTGCTTCAAATACAGAATTCTTAAGACACGTTTTAAAATCTCCACTGTATCATCTTTCTTAATTTTTAAAATAAATTTCTTTCAAAATAATAAATCACAATTTTTAGAGTAAATATGCCATGCGTTCCTTAAATTCTGAAGCGTGAAAGATATTATTGAGATGAATACGCTGAGTTCTCGGTTCTTACAAGAAGTGGCGTAGAAATATTCTTGCCGCCTCCAATGCATTTGAATGAAAATTCAGCCCCCCCCCCACCGCACTTACAGAAAAATATCGCCCCCACCCTTGATACGCCGGTGTAATACGTCACCGTGTTTGGTTGAACACAATACGACGGTGTTTGAGAGTTTGTCAATGCCAATGACGCGTGAAGTCAGTGGGTGACTCCGAGACCGGTTCGGAGTCGACGGGCACAAGAAAATCGGTTTAGGGAGTTAAAAGAAGGTGCCCCTCAAACAGACGTGTCATCAAGTGTGTCCAGTTGTGCCAGAATGAGAGCGATTTCTCGGCCTCATCTGAAGTTCTTGGTTAGTTTAATTAGATCTTACATGCGGGAATGGTGTTAGTATTCACTGGAAGTTATCATCTCGTAAGTTGTTTTAGAACATACTGTACTTTACAATTGTTTGCATGCGTTAGTCTTTGGTAAACCTATACCGTTTTACGTAAATCAAATGTGTTTGTATTAGCTAAAGTTTATCTTTTGTATAACAGTACTGTCTGTACTAAGATTATACGCCTTTAATTTTTTAGTACATCGGTTTAAGTTAAAGTAGTTTTTCCCTCTGATTGTTTGCGTTTTATAGAAATGTAAAAAATGTTGATTCTTTTATAAAATGTATACAATTATTCCATTTCCTAATGTATATTATACAGTTTTTTTTCCCCCGCGATATTTCAGTTTTTGAAAGAAAAAATTTAATGAGTATAGACCAGGGGTCGGAAACCTTTTTAGGGGGAAGATCCAAATGTTACAATTTACAATACTTAACAGTTTTTTAAAGAGCCATTAACATGAGTTTTGAAAATAAACTATTAGAGCATGGAACTTGAAGCCGCATCTTAACATGGAAAGGGCCACATGCGGCTCGCGAGCCGCAGGTTGCCGACCCCTGGTATAGAACAAAAGTAAATAATGAAATTAAGCAAACAAAATCCAACATGTAAATAAATAAATACAGTCGAAGATTACAGTACATATAAAAATTATTTATAAAAAAAAACAACAGTTTATTGAAGCAATAGCTTGTTCAATTTATAATTAATTTAAAAAAAAACGGTGTGTCTCATTTCTTCTTTTGATTGTCTCAAATTATATGGAAGTCGCTGAATTTGCTTCTCTGTGTGCACTTTAGGTTTGAGCTCTCTATAAAACTTATACATTCAACAACATCCACAAAAATAAACAACAAAACAACCATGGTCAGATTATATGCACTGTAGAGCAGTGCTTCTCAAACTTTTTAGTATGGCGGACCGGCAGGAATTTGTTTCCATTGCAGCATGGACCGGTGTACTATTTTCCCTGCACTGACAATTTTCTCTGTCCTTTTTTTTTGAGAACATCTGCTAACTGGCAGCGGATGGCCCACGGACCGGCACCGGTCCACCGCGGACCACCACTTTGAGAAGCACTGCTGTAGAGTAAGTGTAAGTCAGTTTTGAGCATATATTAACTTAAGGTTGATACAAGAGCACTGGTGTTTCCCTCCCACACGGAAGTAATGATGAAATACACAAGGATCTTCTTTATCGGTGAGGATAAGGAAGTTTTAAAAATCTGCCCCCACTAGCGGGCATTTAAACAGGGTGCGGGGGGGGTGGTGGGGGCGGGACAATAATGTGAACATTTTAGCAAATGGGATGGTCGTTTCTAGCATTTAAATAATAGAGATCGATAATTTAAACAGATCGATAATATGATCAGTTTAACATCAGATCGACACTTGGAATATTTCAACAATTTAAATTTGAACATTTAAACTATATAGTTGGGATTTTTTAACATTTAAACGGATCGATATTTTAACAACTAAAAACTGATCGATCAATAATTAGGGTATTAAATACGTGTCAGTTACACATACCGACGCCAACCCCTTATCCCCACCCCACCCCCCACCCCAATTATAACACCACACCTTCCCTCTTTTTACAATTTTCCCCGTGAGGAATTTTTCTGTTGGGTCTTGAACTATTGACATTGTAGTCCTGACTTGCTGGCGTTAGTCTCTGAGTTATATTCATTGTGTACGCGAGCCGTCATGTTCTGCTGGTTTATAGCAAGAGATTTCTAATATCGTATCCTGTAGGGAGGAAATGTTTCGTTAATGCAAGTACCCTGGCGGCTGACACGATCCAACACTTCAGAGCATATAATATGGATCTTTAATAAGAGTAGGCGCTGGTGTTTCAGTTGGTTGTTTGTAGCAGGGCCTCATCACTTTGACTTATAGTTACAACAGATCCGTGCTTTAAAAAAAGTAAGGTTATCTTTAGATTATTAATACAATGAGTGTAAATAATGTAAATATCTGTTATAATTTTTTTACAACGTTTTATGACCTTTAATTTATAGCCAAGACACAGAAGAAAAATAAAAAAATGTAACAATATTTAAATAAAAATATGTCAGTTGATTAGACGTGATGAATAGATCAGTTGTTAAGACGTGATGAATAGATCAGTTGATTAAACGTGATGAATAGATCAGTTGATTAAACGTGATGAATAGATCAGTTGATTAAACGTGATGAATAGATCAGTTGATTAGATGTGATGAATAGATCAGTTGATTAAACGTGATGAATAGATCAGTTGATTAGATGTGATGAATAGATCAGTTGATTAGACGTGATGAATAGATCAGTTGATTAGACGTGATGAATAGATCAGTTGATTAGATGTGATGAATAGATCAGTTGATTAGACGTGATGAATAGATCAGTTGATTAGATGTGATGAATAGATCAGTTGATTAGACGTGATGAATAGATCAGTTGATTAGACGTGATGAATAGATCAGTTGATTAGATGTGATGAATAGATCAGTTGATTAGATGTGACAAATAGCTCATAGCTCAGTTGTTAAGACGTGATGAATAGATCAGTTGTTAAGACGTGATGAATAGATCAGTTGATTAGATGTGATGAATAGATCAGTTGATTAGACGTGATGAATAGATCAGTTGATTAGACGTGATGAATAGATCAGTTGATTAGATGTGATGAATAGATCAGTTGATTAGATGTGATGAATAGATCAGTTGATTAGACGTGATGAATAGATCAGTTGATTAGACGTGATGAATAGATCAGTTGATTAGACGTGATGAATAGATCAGTTGATTATATGTGACAAATAGCTCATAGCTCAGTTGTTAAGACGTGATGAATAGATCAGTTGTTAAGACGTGATGAATAGATCAGTTGATTAGATGTGATGAATAGATCAGTTGATTAGACGTGATGAATAGATCAGTTGATTAGACGTGATGAATAGATCAGTTGATTAAACGTGATGAATAGATCAGTTGATTAGATGTGACAAATAGCTCATAGCTCAGTTGTTAAGACGTGATGAATAGATCAGTTGATTAGACGTGATGAATAGATCAGTTGATTAGATGTGACAAATAGCTCATAGCTCAGTTGTTAAGACGTGATGAATAGATCAGTTGATTAGACGTGATGAATAGATCAGTTGATTAGATGTGACAAATAGCTCATAGCTCAGTTGTTAAGACGTGATGAATAGATCAGTTGATTAGACGTGATGAATAGATCAGTTGATTAGATGTGACAAATAGCTCATAGCTCAGTTGTTAAGACGTGATGAATAGATCAGTAGATTAGATGTGATGAATAGATCAGTTGATTAGACGTGATGAATAGATCAGTTGATTAAACGTGATGAATAGATCAGTTGATTAAACGTGATGAATAGATCAGTTGATTAAACGTGATGAATAGATCAGTTGATTAAACGTGATGAATAGACCAACAAATTTACGCGAGGCGAATATATCAGTTGCTGAGACGTGGTGAGGTGATCAATTGATTGGTTCGAGAAGACGCTGATCAAAGACACACACAAACACATGCCGGTTCAAGCGTGTGTGATAACACTATCTTGGAGACATTTGCCGCCCGTTCGTCTTTGTGGAACACAACAAATCGCCGTTTGTTTACGGCGAGTCCGACCAACCAACTCAACCGTAAATTACCGGATCGAAAATATCGGTTATGAATAGCACTCTTCAAAGGCGGTATCTAAACTGTTCTTGCGGCCGAACAATGTCGATCGAGATAGACACAGATCATTAAGTATCCTTATTTTTTTAAGAGTGTTGTTTGCATACCTTAATTTATCAATATGAAAGTATGGACGTGTGTTGGGGAGGGGGGAGGTAGAGTAGACAAGCCTCTTCTTTCTGTCACATGACTGTCGTGTTTGGTTGGTCACCCCCCCACCCCATTCCCTCAATAGCCATTTGTAGTAAAGTAGTTTGCACAATCGTGTATTGATGTCGTCATGTTGTTCAATCTTTGTCCCTTAGCTCCACACTGTATGTAGTAAAGTATTTATTTCTGAAGGACGTATGTAGTAAAGTATTTATTTCTAATGGACAACGGCCCAGATAGGTTTTACAAACCTATGCAATTTATTTTCCTACAGTAGGGGGAGATCTTTGAGATCAATGAGAATGCCATTTGTTATTTTCAAATTGTCACATTTAGTAAAGAATAATGTACTCAAATATCTAACTTTTGAAGCCATTTAAAAATGTTTGGGTAAAATTCGGAATAAAATTAAAAGTAATGTTAAAGTAACGCCTCATCCACTTTGTTAAATATCTTAACATCTTGCTATTCAACAGTACAACCTTAGACTTGAATTCAAACACCACGCTATACAAATAAAAGTGGGAAAATGAGAACCCAAATAAATAACATACCAATCGTAACACAATCTGTTTTTCCAGTCAACCGTGACTCGGCAAGTTCCAGATTACGGGCGATATGTAGGTCATAGTGTGGCCACGCGATGACGTCAATGCCCATTGACCAGAGTCGAGGACGTTTTTCCCTGGAACGTACGGCGAGACTAGCCAGTGATATATGGGTGATTTATTGGATGTTAATATGAGACGTATGAGGCCATGTGTCGGAGGTTAGCATTACGCTGTTAGTCTGTGTGACTAGTTGGGACTTTTCTTACATAGAGCGTATCAATAAAAGTTCAACATAAGACAAGCATTATTACGGTTCAGTAGAATGGGCACTTGTTTCATTTTAGTTGACAAAAATATTTGAAATGAAAGCGATGATAAAATATTTTTGGTGTGTATCTTAATCAAACAATAATGTCGCTGCGCGTGAATGAGGCGAAAAGCGTCATTTCCCGCTTGTATGATCAGACACATTTGGAATTTGAGTTTAACATAAAAGCGCTGTACGTCGCCTGCACAGGAGAGAGAGAGAGAGACAGAGAGAGTGAGAGAGAGAGAGAGAGAGAGAGAGAGAGAGTGAGAGAGAGTGAGTGTGAGAGAGAGAGAGTACATCATTCATTTATTGTGTGAGTTGTGCCTTGGTGAATACCCGACGGAACACAACCAGCATGAACCATATCTTGAATCCGTTTCACATTCAAGAAACTTTCATAGGATCACATGCATCTCATGAACCATACTCTCACCGTGCTCCGAGATGCGCTGTTTACAACCAGGACAATCTCTTGAACAAGTTTTATATCATCGCTTAACAACGTACTTTGTGATGTCTGATTTCACATGGCTTATGAGAATCTCTATCACGTTAACTACCACAAGGATTAGGAGGATAAGATATCGGAGCCGGAGTTTTGGTCAGTTTTGTGGGTGGAGGAATTGTGTTTGTATTTGTTTTAAGGGTGTACTCTATGGAGCAGATTATGTATGTGTTGGAAAGAAAAATTAAATGTTTTATGTCTTCAAAACTATACACGAGGTTCTGAACAAATCCTGCACATTTTAAATTGTGCATTTATTTAAACCACATACTAACAAATATTACATAGTACAGCTAGCAAACATTTAAAAATCTCCCAGCTGTGCTATCAACTTTTTTTTAAACGTAAATAACATTTCCTATACGTTTATCCTTAAACTGCATGCATCTCCGGCAGCAAAACTCGTAATTGGTGGAAATCTAACGGAAGTATTCCATGTTTTTTGTGTGTGTTTCTTTTGATAAGGGGCCCTCCATAAAGTACGTCACGCTCCAGAAGGGGGGGGGTTGTGTAAGAAAGTGTGACACTTTGTGACAGGGGGAGGGGGTGTGTCCTGCCATGTGTGACGTCACGGTGTTTTCTATTAAATGTTAATTATTTTGTTAATAAAAATAACAAAATTTTTAGAAAGTGTGACGTACTTTGGGGTCAGAGGTTTGTGACAGGGGGGAGGGGGGAGTTATAAATGGTAAAAAAATAGCGTGACGTACTTTATGGACGGCCCCTAAAGTAATTATTATTTTTAAACTTTAAAACGGGTGCTGCATAAAAATGGCATAACATTTTAGAAATCACAATGTTATTATCTGAGGCCGTGTTCTTGTGATAAGATGTAGAGTTTCCCCAGTTCAACGCCTTAGCGAGCAGTATATTTTGTTCTTTTGATCTTTTATTTTTTCTCTCTTTCTACTGTATATAATAATAATATAGCTGACGAAACACAGGCTGGTGTTTTATGTATCCGTAATCCTGCGTCTGGACTAACGGGCCAAACACGGAGCCTGGACAGACAGAAAGTCCCCCAACTAACGCAAGCTTGAATAACATCGGTTTTCCTGTTATCAAGTTTTGACCTACCCGTACTCCATTTACTGAACGTTACTGCTTTATTATTTGGAAATGGCTGAAGTTGGTCTTTTCGTGTATAATGGCCATATGATGTTCTCATTTATCCAGTACACTTCTAAGTGTAAATATATATATATAATTATGTTATGTTGACAGGGTTTGGTTTACATTGACCAAGACATTGTGACAAGGTTGACCTAAACTCACCGCTTGAAACTGACATGTTTGGTGTTCATTCACCGTGTCGTTGTGACAGGGTTGGTCTACACTCACTGTTTTAGGGTGACATGTTTGGTGTTCATTCACTCCGTGACGGTGACAAGTCGCAATATTTGACTACAGCGTACACGCTTCACTTGTAGCGCACCTAATCAATCAAATTATCGAAGTTCTTTCAGGACCCGCTCCATTGATTAGCCAGATATTAAATCAATCAAAGTGTGTTTATATTATCATCGACCCGTGTCTATCGTAACACCGCGACATTTCTTTTCTTCGGGTACGCGTATAATCTTGTAAATATTTATACACCGGTGAATTTAAACTCTCAATGGCAAAAACACACACACACACCCACCCACACACACACACACACACACACACACACACACACACACACACACACACACACACACACACACATTAAACATCTAAATACCCCATTGTAGACAAAGTCCGTATGAAAACTTTATAAAAAAACAATTGTTAAAATAATTAAGTACCATATCGTTAGCGAAAAAAGGCATTAACTTGTTATTCAGGAGTAATACCGTATTTTGGGTAAAACGCGATACGATGTCACAACAGCCGTAAAGTTCCAGAGCTTCTTATCAACCAGAAGACGTTCTCTTATAAAACTTGCCGTAAAATTTGATGAAATGTTATGAAGCTGGATCAACCTTCAATGGAATGCTTAAATAGGAAACTAACACACACACACACACACACACACACAAATTCAAAACAACGCTCCGGACAGAGTCTTCTGACAGCAACCAAAGCGAACAATGCAAAACGATAAATTCGCAGACAAATTTTGTCCGGTCATTCGAGCGGTGGTATGTTCAATGTTAGAAACGGATGTTGCCTGAAACCAAAAAGTCAGGCGTCGATCGAGACAAAGGCGGACTTAAATGATGGCGAGAGAGTTTCAACCGCACCAGGCCCTACACCTGAGGGGACGGACCACGCGCGTACTGCAAATGCCGCCGCTGTATCTGCGAGGTTACATGCAAGAGAAGAATGTGTACGAAAATCTGAAGTTTGAAAACTCTGAAGTTTAATTTAAAAAAAGGGGGTGGGGGTGGGTAATGAATGTGACGGATATGACGGGGTTCTTGTAAGAGAGTACTGGCCTGATCCAAACTGTTGCCGAGTGGTGTTTAAACAGGCGTAAGTTAATTATCTGTTTTTGTTGTAAAATTAGAGCCAGATTATCTGAAACTGATTTCAATGACCAACAAAGAAATGAGTTTAAAAAAAATTTTTTTAGACAAATAAAGAATTCTCAAGGAAGAAGATTACACTCGAACGAAGATAAGTGATTACATTTTAAAGTTTATTTTTTAAAATTAATATTTAAATACCAACTTTTACTTATAACATCAATTTTTTAAAATTAAATCCTTTATGGTGGTATCCATTCGTGGTGTCTGGTCGTTTGTTTGAACCCTTGATTGCTTGTCGCCAAAACTTTTGATCAATTTTAACCCACTTCCTCGTAAGCTAGCGAGCTGAAATTGTGCAGGCAGTTTTGTACCGATGATAAAAACAATGTATCAAAATTTCAGATCGATCGCATGTACCATAATTAAATAATTGATTTTTTAGATAATTTTATTTATTCCTATGTATCATGTTATTTTTTTAGATAGAGCGTCGCGGTGCGCATTATATTGAACAACTTTTCTGTCGCGCAATAAGGTGCGTATTTTATTGACAACACTTTTTATAAACATATTCCTGATCGGTGCGCATTATATTAAACCTGTTTTACGACACAACTACAATTTTGTATTTTTTGGATGGTCTTGCGCTGCGTATTATAATGAACACTTTTAGTTACGTCTCGTACATAAAGGATTTAGTAAAAAACTTGGTTTTTTACTGTTTTTTTAAATTAAAGTTTATTTTTTAAAATTAATATTTAAAAAAACACACAAAAAAAACTTTTACTTATAACATCAATTTTTTGTAAATTATTTATTATTTTTGTTTAAAAAAAAGTGCGCCTTTGACTCTTTTTGTGCAAGGAACAAATTGAGCTAAGGGGGTCGTGACAGGGAATTTGAGGTTTTTTGGCGGGAAATGTGATGTTTTTCTAACAGTCAAGACTTGTCTTCACAACCTACCAAGACGACGTTTGGCTATCCCCGCCCCCGCGGGGATAGCCAAACGTCGTCTTGGTAGGTTGTGAAGACAAGTCTTGACTGTTATAAAAAACAAAAACATCACGTGTCCCGCCAAAAAAACCTCAAATTCCCCCCGTCACCACCCCCGCCCCCCGCCCCCCGCCCCAATAACATCCCATTAAATGGCAGCTCTTGAACCCAGGATTCCAGACAAGTGCAGAACTTCAGCCCGAGATTGCAATCACGACCCCATCCATGACTGTGTGTGGCTCCCGCTTGTTGAGACGACCATCATGGCAAGCTTTAACTACTGACACCACTCTAATCACGTGCCCCCTTGACCTGATTTAAAATTGTATTTAACAAAACCTAAGCATTGGAAAGTGAAATAAAGTGCACTCCGTTCCTATTCCCATTGGGTCACAAGGCTCATTCTTTCTTTCAAATAAAATGGAGTCTTTGAAGTCTTCAATAAAAAGTGATGTATCTATTTCTTGGCGCCAATTCATTTTTTCATTTAAAAGCACACGCATGCGCACAGGCACACACAAAAACACAAAACAGATAACCGTTTTCAAAAATTTATTTAGAAAATTGATTCCCTTCATCACATTTCGAATCTGGAAAATAATCAAAGACCTAGACTGACCTATAGAGGAATGCTCCGATTGTGTGAACGCTTAGCATGCAACGTTATCTTTTAGTCTCCAGCCATGATGGCACAAACTCCTCTAGTTAAAAGAGTTGTTTAAACAGCGACTAACTGTGCACACCAAGTGATGTAAACGCAAGCTTGACCAGATCTATTCGCCAAAAGAACAAAACATGTAGAAATCTACAAAGAAGGTATTTCTTAAATCAAATGACGAAAACAAGCGTGACCTGACAGACAAGCCTTCTTTAACAAACCGAAACGTGTCACCAGATTAATATATACAAACTTCTTTGGTCTGTTGACGAAATTTGACCTATCCCCCCCTCCCCAACCCCCAAGCCAATCCCTCCTTGCCTATTCCAACAACGGCAATAAACGCTGGATTAGTCCTCACTTTGTGTCCACATGAGTGTCATAAATACTTTGAAATCGAAGAGTGAAATGGAACTTCAAGCGTCAGGGCCACTTGACACAGATGGCATATCCGACAATGGCGAAAACGGGTTGACAGTAACGGTCCTTTGTTGGTGACGGACTATCCGCAATGACTTGTTGTACACCAACGGAATGGCAGGTGAACCGGTGGTCGCTGGCTTTGAAAGCGGGCTTCACCTTAGGTACCCGTGGAACGTGTCGGACTGCAGGGTGCTTAGTGTTGTACCAGTGCACTGGGGAGTTGTTCCATAGAACCAGTTGTTGTACCAGAGAACCAGACCGTTTTACCAGTGACTAGAGAGTTATTCCAGAGAACTAGGGTGTTTTACCTGATAACTAGAGTGTTGTACCTGAAAACCCGAGAGTTTTCCATGCAGATAACTATGTATAGAGTGTTGTAGCTGAGAACTTAAGTGTCGAACTGACCAGATATTTTATAATGGCAGAAGTGTTCGTTGGATTGAATTGAAGCGAATATTTATCGCTAAATAATAATATTACTCAACGGGACTTTGAGCAGGTACGAAGTTATTTTATTTTAAAAATATTTATTTAAAAAGCTGTGTACTTTTTTCTGGGGCTTCTCTTCTCTGGTCTTCTCTTCTCTGGTCTTCTCTGGTCTTCTCTCTCTCTCTCTCTCTCTCTCTCTCTCTCTCTCTCTCTCTCTCTCATCTCTCTCTCTCTCTCTCTCTCTCTCTCTCTCTCTCTCTCTCTCTCTCTGTATATATATACGATGTATCTATATTAGGGCTGCGAAAATTAATTATTAATTTCTCGATTAATCGTTAAAAATTTTAACGATTAATTTTTTAAACTATCAATCGACCCACCATTTATAAATGTACTGGAAGTCAAAAAGTAAAATATTTCGGCCGATATATATAAACTAATTTCCGGACGATTACACAAACATTTTGGTTTTAAACTATTGACTGATGTGAATGTTCAAAATGTTGATAAAGGTTATTGTTTCCATTGAGACAAATCGTTTGCCTACCATGCAATGTTCCTTCTAAGTCTAAGCTTCGTTGGTCCGTGTGCAAAGTTTAAAAAAAAACCCGTGTGCGAAGTTGCACAACGTCCATTTTTGTGCAATATTTTACAAAATTTGCTGCGCGGTGATTCTAAACTCCTGCGTGGTGTCGGTCAAATTTCTGCGCAGCCGCGCTGCTTAAAGGGAACATCGCTGCCATGGTTCTAACACTTCGCTTACATATCACCTACAAAGCAAACATCCATTTCAGTATCGGACACTTCAGCTGAGACAATCTACAGCTATGTGAGCGATCGTTCAGCTCGGCTGGTTATATTGTCAATAAGACCCACTCATCACTTTAACCAAATAATGTCAATGCACTTGTCTGTTTGCGTTGTTGGTTAAAAGATGTCATATAAAGAAGACATTCCAGTGTTATTTCGATTTTCGACAAGTATTTTAATAAATGATACTTATGACACCATAAATTTCAACTTTTTGTCTGTAATCGAAATTAACGATTAATTAATCGTTAATTTTTTCAAAAGTTAACGATTACATATAAATTAATCAATAACAGCCCTAATATATATATATAATATATATATATATAACTATATCTATATCTATATCTCTCTCTATATATATATATATATATATATATATATATATATATTCTCCAAAAACCCTTATATTTTTCGAGTTTATAAGAACTCCATGTTGTAGAGTTAAATAAATTCTTACCCCACAACACTTCCATTCAATAAACGAAAAACTCTTTATAGACATTTTTTTAATAGGTAAGGCTGATAAATATAATACAACCATAAATTTCAAAATCGGATTCTTGGGCCTAGGTTTGTAGACATAACATCTGTGAGTAAAGTCTCTTCACAACTAAAAAATTAAAGTCTGGATCATCGCGTAAATAATTTCAGTCTCTGTGCCCCCATGGAGCTCCCTAGTCTGCAAAAAGCCGAAACCGTTCATCGATTATGAGTGTATTGATCAGCCATAAGCTTGGCCTTCAAATAGTCGATATAAAGCTAAACAGTCGGATCTGAAGTGTTTTAACGATGGTGGAAACAAAAGGGGACGTAACTACATAGCGTCCAGTGGAGAGTTGCGTCCCTTGGCTGGGACAATGATCTTTTTGTGAATAGAATTGTTTCTATCATGCCACTTATATATTCTTATTGTATTTTAAGAAAACAAATATTTATTTGTTAGAAGAATAAAAAATGTTTATTTATCATCAATAGACTGTCATTATATATTTTCATTAAATTTATCATATATATATATACCCCCAATTATCTCTGACTCACTCCCTGTGGCCTTACGCTAAGGGACATAACTCTGCTTTTTTAAAATAAAAATTGAAAATATAGACTTAAAAATCATAATCATTTTGGTTTTTAGATTAACATTAACCAAAGAACGCACTAACTTTTGACGTCAGTATTTGTGTTGTAAACAGTGCTGACTGACTCAAAGAGTTATTTTTTTTTGGTGCAGTAATTTGGTGCGCTGCTTTCTAAAATTAGTTTAAAAATCATGTTGTGATTAGCACTGTAAAAAAATATTATTTAAATACTTTGTGTAAGTTTCAGAAATATTTAGTATTTATCATACAACCCCTATTATAAAATACTTTTTGTACATCTAAGGAAGTTTAATATTAAGTATTTATCATACAAGGACAAGTTAGTGAAACTTTTGAAAAAGGTGGGCGCCGTAGGTGCCCTAAAAGAAGGGGGCGCCGCAGCACAACCTAGTTATATTATTTTTATTTATTTATTTAATTCGTTGAGGTGTGTTCGAAGCGATGTGTCAAACTTAGTTTTAAATTAAACAACTCGTAAAAACAATTTTTTGTCTATAAATCCCTTACACATGAGACATAATTGGAATTATTGCGTATGTTCAATATATAACGCACCGCGCGACAGTCTAGCACAAACATTTCATGCTACATAGATATACATAGAGATAATCTAAAAATTCATTAATTTAATTACGGAACATTCGATCGATCTAAAATATTAAAACAATGCATTGTTAAGTGACAAAAGTCTATGTGCAAAATTTCACCTTGATAGAATCCCGAGAAATGGGTCATTTTTTACTTTTGGTTTTCCAAGCGCGGGACCACGACAAACAAGACTGTGAAGTTAATATAAGGGGCCATCCATATATTACGTACGCAAGGAGGGGGAGGGGGTTCTTATATTAACGGAATTTATCTTATCTTATCTTATCTGTTTACAGACGCTCCTTCTATACAGAAGATTATTGCGTCCTACGCTTATCTATGGTTTGTGTTTAGTCCTGCATTTTTATTAGAGATTTAAATGTTGATAAAGTGTTGGTTTTCCTGGATTCTTCAGGCAACCCATTCCACGCCCGAATTCCGGACGGGAAGAAGGAAAACTTGTATGTGTTTGTTCTTGCATACGGAATAAGAAAGGTGTTTTTATCCTTATGTCTAACTGAGGGTTGTATTAAGTTATCTTTGTGTTGTATTTCTAAATTAGAATTAATTGCTTTATGTATGATTACTACTTTGCTCTTGGTTCTTCTATCCTCTAGTGTTTCAAGGTTTAATGATTTAACTAATGGTGTTACTCTTGTCAGTTTCGAATATTATCCAGTAATGAATCTGGCAGCTCTTTTTTGAATTTGTTCTAGTTTATCAATGTTTTCTTTGGTGGATGGGTCCCAAACAGAAGATGCATATTCTAGTACAGGTCTCACCAAAGTGAGGTAGCATTTTAGTTTTATATCTCTATTACATTTGTTAAAGTTCCTTTTTATTAAAGCCTAAGGTTTTGTTTGATTTTTTAATAACTTCATTGACATGGGGATTCCATGATAGTTTCTCATTTATTAAGACTCCTAAGTATTTTGCATCTTTAGTTTGGGTCAGTTCTTTTCCATGAATGTAATATTTTGAATTTATTTGTTTCTTTTTCTTTGTTACTCTTAACAGTTGACACTTTTCTGGGTGGAAAGACATACTCCAGTTAGTTTCCCATTTTATCAATTCATCTAAGTCTTTTTGTAAAATTTTGCTATCTTGTTCTGATTTAGTTGTTCTATAGATTATACAATCATCAGCAAATAACATAACTTTTGTACCTGTTGAGATGTTGTTGGGTAAATCATTTATATAAATTAAAAAGAGTAAGGGACCTAGCACAGTTCCTTGTGGGACTCCTGAGTTAACCTAATTTTGCGTATGGATGCGTACGGGGGAGGGGAGGTGGGTCTTGACTGAATGTTTACGTACGTACAACTAATTAATTTGCATAATACTAAGCCTAGTAACGTAAACCGCTCTGGCTGCAAACGGCATTCGAGGCCGACTGAGTCAAGACTGATGCAATAATGTTTTATAATTAATGCAAACCAAATTCTGAACGGAAGTAATTAACATTGGCATTTGATTCAGACCAAACGTTCACACATTACTAATTTATATTGATTTATAATTTATAAATTTATATATTTATTATATGATTTATAATATTTATAATTTATATTATACTGATTTATATTTCAATTTCTTGAAATTAGTAGAACTTTCCTTTCGCCCACCGGTGCCTTAGCCAATATAAATACTCAACGGGACGGCGATTTCACAGCTTGTATTGTTCTATTTTATTAATTTTGTTATGCAGTGCAAAAGACAATAAAATTTGAATGTTCTATTGTATTTTTTCAATAATTTCAACATGAAAAACACGATATTACAAAAAACTATAAAGGGGCGGTCAATGAATGACGTCACGCGGTTTTGGCCGATTTTACCCCCCCCCCTTTTTTGTCACACTTCGTTACAAAAGCTTAGACCCCCCCCTCTCTCCAGTGTGCGTCCTAAAGGGGCCGTCCAAAAAGGACGTCACGCACCTAGAGGGGATCGACCATTAGTGACGAAGGGGAAGGGGGGGGTGTTAAGAAATGTGACGTCACATGGAAACCCGTAACTTTAAATAAAAATTGCACTTAAATATTTGATTGCTTACAATTTTTAAATGACGTTTTACATGAGCTTCACGCGTGTTACTATATATAGTGAAGCCTTACACTAAATACATACTTAAACTTAAATGACAATAAAAGTGATTTGAAACATGCTAATGTTCAAATAAAATTGGCTTTTATTGGGGGGGGGCATTTTTGTGACGTCATATTGGAAGGGTCTAAGTTTGTGTGACAATGCATTAACGACTCTGTCAAAATCGCGTGACGTCATTTATGGACGGCCCCCAAAGCTTTTACGCCCCCCTCCCTAAAATCCTATGTTCTAATTGAAAGCAAGCAGTCAAATATTTTAGTGGAACTTATATTTAAAGGTGCGCATTTTGATGCGACGTCACATTTCTTAAACACCCCCTCTCCCTCGTCACACATCGTCACCCCCTCGCCCCCTTTTTAGGTGCATGACGTCATTTATGGACGGGTTTAAAGAGTAAAACAAATTGCTTTTGACTTTGGTTTAAAATTAATTGCGTGAGCGATTTTGTTCGTGCGCATAGGGGAGGGGGTTCCGAAAATGTACGGGGTGCAACAGGGGGAGGGGGGAAACGAAAATACGGATTTTGTGCGTACGTAATATATGGATGGCCCCAAAGGGATTTAAAAAGGAAATTAACCGTCGACTTTCGTTAACGGCTTCTATCCTATTTCCAATCTCATCGCCATCTCAAATCCCTGGTCTCATCATCATCTCAAATCCCTAGTCTCATCACCATCTCAAATCCCTGGTCTCATCACCATCTAAAATCCCTGGTCTTATCACCATCTCAAATCCCTGGTCTCATCACCATCTAAAATCCCTGGTCTCATCACCATCTCAAATCCCTGGTCTCATCACCATCTCAAATCCCTGGTCTCATCACCATCTCAAATCCTTGGTCTCATCACTACCGGTTCAGGTAAACACCCCAACTATCACGGGCTATAAAAAGCTTGGTCAGTCGTAGGCCCAGTCTTTAGATCATGAGAAGGTCAAACACTTTCATTTGATAACTCACATTCATTGATATGGCGTCATGTCACAACTCAATAATAACAGTTTTACTTGTAACTTGTTCTTTGTCTTTTGTATGAAATAAACAAACGAATTTTTGTCAAATCATCCCAGGTTTTTAAAAAAAAATAAAGTATCTATGCACTCAGGTTTGCAGTCTTCTTAGGCGATCATCAGTTTTTCAAACCTAAGAAAACTAATTCATTGTATTTTATGGTCGCCTCACTCTTTTTAGTTAAGTAATTGTATTTTATACCATTTAATACATTTGTGCAAATTGTTTTCCCAAACATATATTTTGTTTATTAATATGAAATTATATTGTATTGTCCGGGGATTAAAATAACGTTCCTAGTAATAGGTGCACCATTCTGTTGACTACTTTGCCTGTACTTTATACTAATACTCCGTAAGAGGCTCACAAATAGCTATACGTGTTAATTTTTTTTTGGTCTTCAAAACTTCCTCGACCTTTTGCTTTTCTATCATTAAAATAATGTGTGTTGTTTTTCTTCCCCCATGGAATGCTAATCTTTTTACCCACATAACATAAGATCTCCTATATATACCCACATACTATTGCACCTCCTATATATACCCACATAACATGACTCCTTCTATATATATACCCATCTAAAATGACACTTTCTACATATATACCCATATAAAATGACACCTCCTACATATACCCATATACAATGACACCTTCTATATATACCCACATAACATAACACCTCCTACATATACCCACATAACATGACACCTTCTATATATACCCACATAACATGATACCTTCTATATATACCCACATAACATGACACCTCCTATATATACCCACATAAAATGACACCTTCTATATATACCCACATAACATGACACCTTCTATATATACCCACATAACATAACACCTCCTACATATACCCACATAACATGACACCTTCTATATATACCCACATATTATGACACCTTCTATATATACCCACATATTATGACACCTTCTATATATACCCACATAACATGACACCTTCTATATATACCTACATATTATGACACCTTCTATATATACCCACATATTATGGCACCTTCTATATATATTACCCACATATTATGACACCTTCTATATATACCCACATAACATGACACCTTCTATATATACCCACATAACTTGACACCTTCTATATATACCCACAAAACTTGACACCTTCTATATATACCCACATAACCTGATACCTTCTATATATACCCACATAACATGACACCTCCTATATATACCCACATAAAATGACACCTTCTATATATACCCACATAACATGACACCTTCTATATATACCCACATAACATAACACCTCCTACATATACCCACATAACATGACACCTTCTATATATACCCACATAAAATGACACCTTCTATATATACCCACATAACATGACACCTTCTATATATACCCACATAACATAACACCTCCTACATATACCCACATAACATGACACCTTCTATATATACCCACATATTATGACACCTTCTATATATACCCACATAACATGACACCTTCTATATATACCTACATATTATGACACCTTCTATATATACCCACATATTATGGCACCTTCTATATATACCCACATAACATGACACCTTCTATATATACCTACATATTATGACACCTTCTATATATACCCACATATTATGACACCTCCTATATATACCAACATAACTTGACACCTTCTATATTTACCCACATAACTTGACACCTTCTATATATACCCACATAACACGACACCTTCTATATATACCCACATAACATGACACCTCCTATATATACCCACATAACTTGACACCTTCTATATTTACCCACATAACTTGACACCTTCTATATATACCCACATAACATGACACCTTCTATATATACCCACATAACATGACACCTTCTATATTTACCCACATAACATGAGACCTTCTTCCTCCCTAACATTACACCCCATGCCCCTGAATCGCGACACCAACTTCCCCTATAAAACGACACCCCCTATCTCCCTAGCATGGAGCCCATTAACACCCACACGCCGTGTACAAGTATAAGCTTTTTAAAGCTTTGTTTTTATCATTACTTTCAGATACCTAGCTTTAAATAGACCAGTGCATTTTATGACTTCGACCAAAGTTGAAAATTTCTACCCGTTTGTATTCGTGGAGAAGGGATGGAGATGGAGTGTGGTAAATTTAATGGTAATTAGTTGGTCTGTTAATTTGTGTAAACTTCGCCATGTCTACCTGGTATATTGAACGGGAAAAGACCACCAAGGTCATCGAATAATTGCAACCGATTGATTTTCTTTCGAATACAAGGACTGAGTTGACATCAATTATTAAATGTGTTCTTGACATACATTTGCTGAGTTGACATTACTTTTTAAAGGTGTGCCTGGCATACAACGACTGTGTTGACATCAATTATTAAAGGTTTGCCTGACATAGAAAAATGAGTTGACATCAATTATTAAAGGTGTGCCTGACATGCAACGACTGTGTTGACATCAATTATTATAGGTTTGCCTGACATACAAAGACTGAGTTGACATCAATTATTAAAGGTGTGCCTGACATGGTTCGGCGTTTCTACATATTGTCAAATTGTTATATTTGAAGATAGATTCTAGCGTAGAAACTGATTCACTAGTTACTATAAAAATGGTTTCACGATTAGCCACTAAGAAGCGATTAGAAGTCTGGCAGTTGTCCAATAGGCCAGATCAAACAATTTGCGCCCTAAATATTTCTGTTGCACAGAATTTACACTTGCATGTTGAGGATAGTGAGGGTGTTGGAGTATGGCAAGGATTAGGATTAGGGTGAAAGCTAGAGGGTTAGCTTCAGCAGTGTATTCTGAGTGGACAATATCGGCAAGTGCACACAATGCCTGGCTATCATGATACAGTATGACTGCCTGGCTATCATGATACAGTATGACTGCCTGGCTATCATGATACAGTATGACTGCCTGGCTATCATGATACAGTATGACTGCCTGGCTATCATGATACAGTATGACTGCCTGGCTATCATGATACAGTATGACTGCCTGGCTATCATGATACAGTATGACTCTACGTGTGCACGTCATTACCAATTTACGACGTGGTGCCTTCCAAAGCTGAGATGAGTCAAACAAAAATTGTTTACACGCTTTTACGAATTGGTGAGATCACGGAATTATGGTGGGAAATCTTTGGTTTATTCTATTTTATATTTTGCCTCTAGGAATAAAATTAAAATTGAAAATCATTTTCCAAAATCAAATACATTAAAGTAAGTCCCGGTCAAATAAATGGGACCGATAAGCATCTATTTACTTTGCTGTATTTTACTTAAAATAAATAGTTGTACAGCGTTTCTATAAATTTCCTTTTTGTGACTCAGTTATTTGTATTTTTCCCCTTCTTGCCCCACAAAATTTTCATCCCCCGATTCGTTTACTGTTGACCGTTACGCTAAATAAGAAAAAATCATTGAAGGGCTGAGGGCTCGAAACTAGAAATGCCTATTACTGTAGCGCAATATGCACATGACATGTTTGCAATGATTTCGTAGATTTTTCAAATACACGAATCAAATCACCTGTGAACATATGCGTCACTAAGGTTAGTGTCACCTAGTGTGGTAGCTCAGAATTCACGATTTACCCCATAGACCTCCTCCGAGCCCGTCACTGCCATATAAAGGAAACATACAGAATTTAACATTTTGTTATCACCCCTTGTGATGGTGTCACCCAGTGCGGGTCGCACCTCCCACACACCCCTAGTGACGCCCCTGCCTGTGAATCCCCAACTACCAACTATCAAACGTCATTCATGTAATGGAAAAAAACAAAAAAAAACAAGGGGGACAATTACCAAAGTTACCTTTAAGATGTCTTACCGATACCGCGCAGCAGTTTAGAAATACCACGCAGCAAATTTTGTAAAATATTGCACACAAAATGGATGCTGTGCAACTTTGCACACGATAATTTTTACTTTGCACAAAGACCAACGGACCTTAGAAGGAACATTGACATATACCCAATTACTCACTTTGTTGTACAATCGCCAGAATCCAGATAAAACATCTCAACTACAACATGGTCATCATTTACCAATGAACTCTCACTGTGAATGCAGACCAAATATAACAGCCACAATCGGCGTCATTCAATGACATTTCATTGTAAGGTTTTCTGTTGACTGTAACAGCTAAGAGCATTGTATGACATACTATATCAGGATTCTTTGCTAAGCTGAAAGTTTGGTGCGTACAATTTAGAAGAGCTGAATTTACGTTAAAAAATATGGTGCGATGTTTGATTTGTGTATTTCTATTGAACGGATATTTGCTGAACTTAGTTTAAGATAGTCGATAAAACGAAATGCATGTGTCTTAAACCAGACAGAAAATATTTTGAAAACTATTCCCAAGCTTGTTGTTGGATTAGATACTTTTTTAGGCAATACAATGTGTTGAGGGTTACTGAACGTAAGGTAAATCATTATAATTACTGATAAATGTGTGTTCGTTCGTCCGTCGATACGACGAGTACCACTCTAGTCATCCGAGGGTTTGTCTGTGCGTGCGCAGATGGCTGATTAGGCCGATCCTTGCACGGAAGGTTCGGGAACAGAAGGGACAAGGGATGAGTGGGACATCTCCTGGAGGGTTGACAGCATGGGCCTTTCGGTCTTGCCTCTTCTTTTCTGCGGCGGTGATCCGGTTTGCCTCGCATGACCCGGCACCTTCGTGGATGGAAGAGCGCCAGGTGGATCGGTCCATTGCAGCTCGTTCCCACGTGTCTGGATTGATGGCAAACGCTTTCATTGAGGCTTTTAGTGTGTCTTTGAAGCGTTTCTTTTGCCCACCGTGGGACCGTTGGCCATACTGGAGCTCACCATAGAAGATTCTCTTTGGCGGTCTCTCGTCTGGCATTCGGACAACGTGCCCTGCCCAGCGAGGGTGAAGATGCTGGGGAGACCTGCCTTGGTCAGTACCACTGTGTCTGGAATTTTCGTTCTGCCACTTTATGCCTAGAATCTTCCTGAGGCTTGTTATATGAAAGTGGTTAAGCTTTCTTGCATGGCGCTGATAAACAGTCCAAGTTTCACAAGCATATAGCAGTGTGGGGAGCACCACTGCCCTGTACACTTTCAGCTTGGTCTCGCACTGAATAATCGAAAACTGTGTTCATTTGCCATAAAAGAAACACAAAATAGTTTAGCCGAGTCACTTTGCACTTTGCTCTTTTGGCCACTGGCTTAGCTCGCTTAGTTTTTATATATATATTTTTTTTATTTGTTAAAATAAAATATATTTACATTGTTAAAAAATGTAATTAATGTGAACCCAATTTTGTAGTAAATTTAAAAATAAAATATAAAACAGGCATATATATTTTTAAAACTTAAAATTAAAGAACTAGAAGAACTTGATATGCTGTTACAGTTCTTTCATTTGTGTTGATTATACACAAAGAAACGTTTGCCTACTTCGTTTTTTATACTAGGGAAGGCAAAATTAAAATTTTTTAACGATTAATTTTTTTAACGATTAATCGACTCACCACTTATAAATGTACTAGAAGTCAAAAAGTACATTATTTCGGCAGATAAATATAAACTAATATCCGGACGATTACACGAACATTTTGGTTTAAACTATTGACTGACGTGAATGTTCAAAATGTTCATACAGATTATTGTGTCCATTGAGAGAAATCGTTTGCCTACCATGCAATGTTCCCTCTAAGTCTAAGCTTCGTTGGTCCGTGTGCAAAGTTAAATAAAACTCGTGCAAAGCTGCACAACGTCCATTATATTTTGGGCAATATTTTACAAAACTTGCTGCGCGGTGATTCTAAACTCCTGCTTGGGGTCGGTTAAATATCTGCGCAGCCGCGGTTCTTTAAGGGAACATTGCTACCATGGTTCTAGCACTTCGCTTACATATCACCTGCAAACCAAACATCCACTACAGTATCGGAAACTTCAGCTGAGACAATCTAAAGCTATGTGAACGATTGTTCAGCTCGGCTGGTTATATTGTCGATAAGACCCGCACATCACTTGAAACAAATAATGTCAACACACTTGTCTGTTTGCGTTGTTGGTTAAAAGATGTTCATATAAAGAAGACATTCCAGTGTTATTTCGATTTTCGACTAGTATTTTAATAAATGTTACTTATGACACCACAAATTTCAAATTTTTGGCTTCAATCGAAATTAACGATTAATTAATCGTTAATTTTTCTAAAGTTAACGATTCAATTTAAATTAATCGTTAACAGCCATAATTTTAAATAAATAAATAAATTTAAAAAGAAACGTAAAGAGAGGTACCTCGCTAAGGAAAGTTGACAACTATATGTTATTGTCAGAGTCGGTAAAAAACAACTAAGTTTTCCCAATTCTTAAAACAAAAAGTATTCTTTGTCTTCCCAAGTTTGAATTGCAATTATACATACATTACCAAAAATCCACATTATTCAACGAATGCGTCAAATTTAATAGTGTAAAATACACTACAGTGTATTTCAAGAAAGTTGATTCAAAAGTAGTATAATAAAGATTTTGGCATTATTCCAACTGCTTAAAAATCTGGCCACTCCCTCATCACCATGTCCCTGACGTTGACGCGTATGCCGGAATGACAATTGATTTTTGTTGTTGAAAACCGACACGTTCAAATTTAAGGATTGATTCAGATAAGACAAGTCGTTATAGTGGATCAGCTATCGCCACTGTCTATGGATAATGGATTAGTGTGATTGTTTCTTTATAACTTAGCTTTGCAACAGATAGGGCCCTTGCTGGTAAAGGTAATGCTATCTAGCGTACACTGAGATTAAGGAGAAAAGTTGAATCAATATTGGCCCCCCAAGAAAGAGCCTTTCATTCATGTTATCTCCAACCGCGACTATAAATCTCTCAATAATAAATGTCAATAAAGCTTTCAATAATAAACGACAACAGCGCTTATTATAAGCGTGAGTTGAGGGAAACTAGATCTATATCGTATTCGTTACGCCTTTTCGTTGAGTCATACAGTCTTCTCTATATTCGTATCGTATACGCCTTATTTTTCGTTGAGTCATAGACCTGTTGTTTCCTACGAGTCTATCTAAAGTTTGAGACATCAAAGCATACATTACTTAATGGGGAATCATGACTTCATAATCAAATTTTTCTGTTTATCTAGCTCCTACCACGTCTACACAACCAGCTAAAAATCTGTCTGTACAATGAGCTTAGGGTAACTCTGTCTGTACAAGGAGCTTAGGGTGACTCTGGGTGGTGAAGTTTCTCTTTCCGTCCAGATGTTGACACTGACAGCGATTGATTTCATGTGTGTTTGAGTAATTTAAAATTTATATTTATGTTTCAATTTCTCTGCCACAAATAAATAAATAAATAAATAAAATAAACAAACAAACATAAAAACAAATTAGAAAATGTGGGCACTGTTCATCGTTTTAAAAAAAAATGACTGTAAACTGTAAAATCATTTGTTCTGTGCAGTTTGACTTGCTTGTTCTGTACAGTTTGGCTTGCTTGTTCTGTGCAGTTTAGCTTGCTTGTTCTATGCAGTTTGGCTTGCTTGTTCTGTGCAGTTTGGATTGCTTGTTCTGTGCAGTTTGGCTTGCTTGTTCTGTGCAGTTTGGCTTGCTTTGGTTTGACTGTTTATCAAATCTCTTGCCTTCACTTCAGCTCAGATAAGTCATGAAAGCCGCCCATCTTTCTCCTCCTATCGTTTGTGCTTTATGCACTATAATAAGCATTCATTAAGAATGTATAATTCAGAAATTATTTTAATTATTATCAAGCATTATAATTTTCATTGTAGTTCATTCCAATATTCTTTGCTTAATCTATGTCATTTTTTAAATATTTTTTTCAGGCACCAACATCAATAAGCAAAGGCGAATTACCAATCAGTGCGGATAACACTTTAATGTCAGTGAGACAATTCTTTTCCTAAGCGACAAACTTTTCTATCACCATAGCAACGGCTCATATCACCATAGCGTCGGCTAGTCTATCACAATAGCAACTGCTCGTCTATCTCCATAGAAACGGCTAGTCTATCACCATAGCAACGGCTCGTCTATCACCAAGCTGGAACTAAGGAAGAAACCAAAGAAAGCCAGAGCCGCTCTTGTGAGCAGTGGCAGCAGCTCGTCCCTGAATCTCTTCCCCAAACTATCTCACGGGGCCACGACGGGAAAGCCGAACGCAACACCCAGCCCCGTCAAATTCGGCGACAAGACCTCGGGCTTCACGAATGTCCACGCCGCATCCGCCCCGTCCCTTTATACGGCCATGTCGTCCTCACCGACGCCTTCGTCATCCATCAAAGCCGGGTCCTCGGCGTCCAGCCCGCCCGTCATAACGAGGCGGGGCACTCTGATGTCACGGAATGACATCCCGCACGACAGGGTCGTCGAGTTCCCCGACTCCTCGAGCACCGAGATGTCTTCAGAAAGAAGGGCCGGAAGGGACGACTTGCGGTCAAAAATATGGTTCTCCAACGATCAAAACAGAAGCGGTGTTCGCACTGCAAGAACTAAACGCCTGGAGACCATGAACCTGCGGCGAGCGCGACAGGGAACGCAAACATTTGTTGACAATTCTCAGTCACCGAGCAAAACAACCGACTCCGTCAATGATTCGGGGAAGGCGTCCAGCTCGCAGGAGGCGCTGGGAGGGTTGTCGTACGAGGAGGACAAGACGGCGGAGCTGCCGGTCATTGGCGGTGCGAATCTCGGTGAAGACAGAACGGTGACCGCTGAAGACCTAGAAAGACGGCACAACTACGAGAAGTGCAGGAACTGGATAGACACGCTGCCCAATAAGTTCTCCAGCATGCACATTGTTCAGGAAAGGGCGCCAGTGACACATGATTAGAGACGACGTCTTGCCTTGAAGAAGGAAAACTTCTAGTGATTCTATAGCCGTAGGCTATAATACATAAAACATAATACCCTGCCCACTTTGCTTATTTCCTCGGAGAACATAAACAATAGTTTTCTGTTTTCTGAAGGTGTCAGCCACTTATATCCAATGGTGCACATGTGATGACATAATATTTCAATAATAGTTTGGCATCATAGGAGAAGAGGTCACCTCATATGACATCCAACATTTGCATAAACGTCAAGAAGGGGGCGGGGTACATACAAGAACCGAGGTACAGGGGCGTCCAAATTTTACATCATAATAAGTGAAATTAAGTTAATAAATGGGAGGGGGCGCCAATATGGCAGCTCATCCCCTCGGGCAAAATATAATATATTCTAGCTACACCTCTGAGCACTTGACCTTAACTTGAATCTCATTCTAACGGGATTGAAGGCCGGACCAGATGGATAATTAACGAGCATTGTCTGCCTATGATACGCACTGGGCGTCTTAAAATGGTTGATGATTTTTTTTTAAAAAGCCAACACAGAAGAATGTGTGGTGGGAAGAGACTTACTCAGGGACTCTTATTAATGTCTCAAATCTACTGTCATAACACATCTGCGAACGTTTCGTGTGTTATCTACAAGGCCACGACACATGCTGTGATAAGTTTGTGTTATGCCTTGAATTATGACGCTTCTATAAGCTGTTTGCGTCACAATGTTGTTCCAATGAGACGTCTGTTTCGAAATTCCACACTGACAGATATTTAATTTGGTGGCGTGTGGAATTAACAGTGAACTACGCCGAGTCGACATAACAGGATCTTTTTTAGTGTCAGCGTCTGATTCAAGAAACACTGAATATGTTTAAGCATGAATACACCAAATAGTCATTGTTTTTTGTTAGCGCAAGCTTCATAGCTTTATTACCTCTAACTGTATTGTGAAATGAAAACAAATTATTGACCTAATATTATCGTGGCTTAATTATAAATCACGACCGTGGTTTGTTTTTATGTGAATTAAATTTAAAAATTTATCATTATGTCCAATATCTACTTTTTGTTTAAAGCTTGTATTGAAGGTGGGGATCCCAATCAGAGGCGTAACGACGACTTGGCATCGGGGCAGTTGCCAAGGCCTAATCCTTCAATTTATTCAAATTTAGTATTGAAAAAGCCGCAACGCTGAAATTTGTCAAGGGCGCCAAAAATAAATTATAAATTAGCAAAGGGCACGGAAACCCCAGTTACGCTTCTAATCCCTATTAGGTTTTACAGTTTTGTCTGTATTTCTTTCTTTAAAAAAAATAATAACAAAAACTTTTAAATAATTATAATTTTAGATCAAAAAATGTGTTTTAAGAATATCAGGGCCCTGTTGATATGCCCTGTCAGTGGGCCCTGTTGACATGCCCTGTCAGTGGGTCCTGTTGACATGCCCATGTCAGTGGGTCCTGTTGATATGCCCTGTCAGTGGGCCCTGTTGACATGCCCTGTCAGTGGGTCCTGTTGACATGCCCTGTCAGTGGGCCCTGTTGATATGTGCCCTTATTTTGTGCACCATCCATGTGACCAGTTAATGTGACTTTCCAAAGTGCCCTGTCTCACCTTCCCCTCATCTCCATCACTATCGGTTTGGGAAGAAACTCGTAATTCTTTTGTTACTGGTATAACTGCATTTAAACGTGTACATATATAATTATTGTGTGAACAGGAAAATTATGTGCAGATATTTAATGTAGGCAAATGTTGAACATGTGTATGCATCTATGAATGGTGTTTCTGAATGGACATGTGTAAACATCTATGTGAATTAATTTTGGTATGTGAACATACATATCTCTGTTATAGACGCTCCTTCTATACAGAAGATTATTGACTACAATCTTACTGGATTGAAATGTGTGTTGCTATGTACTGTTTTACGGTTTAATAAATTTAATAAATTGTAAATGGTTCAAAGTTTTGGCTCCTCGGATGAACAATATGTTTACAAGGGAATAGGGGTAAATAAAGAGCTTGACAGATTTACTAGCAACAAGAAGATACAATACAACCACACATAAGACCCCACATACACATAGTATTAGTATTAGAAAAAATTCAGTTTTAGCCTTTCACAATACCAGAATATTAAAATCTAAGTTCAAATATTAAAACTTTTCCTTGATCATCCTATTTATCAGGCTTTTAAAACTGTTGATAAACTATGTCATTATGAGTGATATACAAAATACATTTTATTTAAAATTAAAATCTTTATCGCAGTCCTATTCTATATGACACATTATGGGTAAACAATTTAAAGTTAATCCTATGAATAATTTTCAGGGGCATAAAATCAATTAAAGAGATAGTTCATTTGTTGATCAGTTGTCATATATAACATTTTAATTACCTGCACACATTTTGTTTTTACTTACCATCTCTAGATCTACAAGAACTTAATTAATAAGATGTTATAGTTACAATAAAACTCTCAAAACAGAAATATTGCATGGAGAAAAGCTTTTGATTTTGAGAGAAATGATGTAATTTCTAGTAAGAGTTTTGATGCTTGGAAGTTCCAATTTCTGCCTGTTAACAAAGGTGGGCGAAGTTCAAGACACACAAAATAAATTTTAATGAATTATTAAATAATCAAATTCTTAGGAGAAAATTCTTATTTTGCTAAATTTTTAAAAAAAATTACCTTTAAATTCTTTGATGTTTATTTGAGAAGTGCATTTAAAAGGCAAAGTTAATTTGTTTTTAATTGAAAATATTTGAACATAAAAAATGGAACCGATAAACGGACAGAGAGCTCAAAGATCATATAACTATTACCCAGAATGAGGTGGTCATTATGTTAAACCCTGCAATCTACAATAGCTGAAACATACCAGCCTCAAATTCTCTTACCATCGGCCTTGAATCAAAGTATTTGACATTTACAATTATTTAAAATGGGCTTCTTGAGTTTACAAAAATTAATTTTAAAAAAAAACACTATTTTTTACGAAATACCTCCCCTATTAAAAAAAGTTTTTTTGCTTTTTTTAAATTAGCAAGATTTATCGTGCAAATATATATTTCCAAAAATAATATAAGCTACTAAAAAAATCAATTTAAAGCATTCACTTTCAATTTAGTAGTTTTTTTTTGTTGCTATTGGTCATTTGGTGGGACAGAATAACCTCCATTGGGTTTCATCAAGAAACCATTGTAGCGACTATTAAAAGACGCAAGCTGGCATGGTTCGGTCATGTGATGCGACATGATAGCCTTACAAAAGTCATCCTTCATGGCACTGTAGAAGTGTGCCGGGTGAAGAGGTCAACAGCAGAAAAGTTGACTTGACAACTAAAAAGATTGGACAGGGATGAGGTTGAATGAATTACTGGCTGCCGCTCAAGTTAGGCGAGATCATTGTCTGTTGATGATTCCATGCGCTCCACCCAATGACGGCAATGGTAATTCTTTACATATTTTATTGGACCTTATAGAGTTTTGTCCCCTCATTTGCTCATTAACAACTCCTGCGAATGACAGACATCAGTTATCTCTTCCTGCTTACAATTCAATTGAACATACATATCTTCAGGAGATTAAGAGATCTCAAAACTGAACAGTATTCAGCCATAAATGTTAACTCTCTAAAATAAATTAATCAATAGTGGACTCATCAATAGATTATTTTCATAGCATTATCATTTTATTGTATTGTCTAGGGGGACAAAATTATTTTTAAAATTGAATAAAACTGACCATTAATATTTTTAAAAAAAAATTATTAAAAAAAATAAATTACAGAGTATTGCATTTTGTGATATGAAATTTAAAATGTTACAGAAACTCATGTCAGCACCAAAACACAAACAAAAATAATTTTTTAGTCTATCCTTTCTTCAAATTTCTCCATCAATGTAAATTATTAAGAATAAAATTATATATATATTTGAAAATTATATATATTTAAACAAAAGCATTTTTTTTACATAAAAGGTTTTCTTCATATACATTTTAAAACATAAGGTAACAATATTTTATCACCAAAAAATATTTAAATAAAAATAAATCCATGACAGAATTAAAGCAGAGCATGAGCTAACACAGACTTTCTATTTCTCTAGAAGACATGAAAGCATATCTGCTCCCATGTATAAGTGTTCAAATTACACAGAAGTGGCTTCTAGAACGATGTTGTACATTTTAAGTAGTCAGATGGGTTAGCTCAACACTTTAAAAACAAACTCAGCTTTGTATGTCACAAGATGACAATTTAAAGACCTTAGAGCTCATGTCATTAAGTTTTGGCTTGTTAGTCATTGTCCAGAGCGAACACCCAATCAGGCTAACGGGCATTCCATTAATTACCTAAACCAAATAGGGGGCATGACATAATCAGATATTTACCATCCCATTTTACTTTGTTAATATTAGACCTGTATATAAAATCTAAAAAACAATAATGGTAAAAATCTCTACAGTTTGATGCAAAATATTTTTTAATTTTTATGTTGCAAAATAAACATTGGTAGAATTGAAACATGATGATGTAGTCTTAAATAGCTGATTAAAAAAATCAGAAGGTAATTAGCAAATAGAAAACACTCATTGCTAGTGATGAATGTTTACAATGAGTGTGAACAGTCAGTTTCATATTAACATTAAGCTGTCAAAAAATAAATTGCAAATGGCTGAACAACTTTTAAAAAAAAATCTATTCAAATGTGGACTAACAATAATAAATAGATCATTTTTAATCTTAAATAAATAATGTAACTTTTTTTTTCTGAAACTTTTCAGACCTTCAGTTAAAAATAATAAAAATGTTTCGATGTTTGAAATTATTTGATTAATCTGGCTGTTTAGTATTTTTCTATAATTTCAATTCTTCTGCTAATGAGGGGGGGGGGTATTATTAATTGAGTGGAATTAATTCAAATTTCCTTGAAAGTTTGACTAGTGGATGCAGGGAGGGTGAAACAATTGGACAAAAATATTGATGACCTAGTTAATGAACAACTCCCCTGAGTTGTAAGACACCACCCTAACCAGTCCATTTGAGATTAACTCTTGGGTGCTAGTAGTTTACAGCTCATAACTAACCAGAGCGAGTCTTAGTTAAGCCATAGTTTCATGAGTTTCATCAAGTTATTCCTTTGTGATTCATGTTGTGTTGAAGTTTAATAAAGAGCCTCTTTTCAGTCATAGATGGTTCAAATAGTCAGGAATACCTAACAATTCGTTCATTGTTTATCAAAGTTTATTTATAGCTGTAGAAAGAATTCCTAACACATGGCAGAAACAAAGTTGCATGAATAAATGTATAATGTACATATTCTTTTTAAAGAAAAATTGTTCCTAATTAGCTAGAGTTAGAGAGTTTGACAAACATACTCATCATAGACCACAATAAATGTTAAAGAAAAAAAAATATAATGAATAGTTGTACTGTTTGAAAATAATGTGACTTATGTAGGACTTGAAACACTTAACTTTTGATGGAAGAGCAATCAACCTATCGGTTAGACAAAGATTGTTAATTTGTTTGAATTTTAAAAAAATTTCCGCATTAATAAAATGCCTTAAGCGCTTGCCTTCTCATCTGAAGGTATTCAAGTTTCAGTTTACTTATAGTGACAATTATAAAAATTTGACTATTCTTATTAATATATATGGATAGAGGCTTAATGGCTCAGTGCTTGAATTTCAGTCCTTCAGTCCAGATTACCAGTACTAAGGATTTCTCTAATAAATTCAAAGACATCCAAAAAATATTTTTTTATATAACTTTTAGTGTCAAAAAAAAATCAAAATAAACTTCTGAAATATAGATTAAAAACTAAAAACTCATGAGACAAGGATTGCCAAGGGACATAATTCAGCTGTCATGAAATTCAATGTTTTAGACTCTGACTGATTTAAAAGTTTAAAACAATTTAATTATTACTTTTTGCAGCTAAACTCTAAAACTTAGAGTCTAAGGTGATATTAAAAAAGATTGAAGGACCTAACAAGTGAAAGATTTGAACTGTAACAATATTTTTGTCCATTTGTTACAACTTTAAAGTGGGTGAGTACTGCCAAATTGTGATTAAGGTTGTACCTCAGGTTATGAACTTGATTCATTCCCAAACTTGGTTTGTAACCCAAAACTTTTGTAAAACAAAACATTAAAATCGATAATAAAATAATCATTCTTTTTTTTATTTTTATTAACAGCCTGTCATTTATGCTGTTACGTGGTCCTGCCTAGCAGAATGGCTGCTTTTCTTCAAACTCATTATTGATGGGGCCACCAAGGCCAATAATGAATGAGATAAACTAAAGACAGTGCCACAGTTAAGAAATCTTTTACTGTTGGCCGATGAAAGCGAGGCTGACCTCGCCAAGAAAAACGAGACTACTTGGCTACCGCTAAACTATGTTAGTGGTCTTTGTACTATATGTCATTACTGGTCTCACGTGACAAACCTGCTCTTGCATTCTTTGTACGTAAACCTAGGCACTGCTTGTGAGCCTGAGACTAAAAATGTTCAAGTTGTTGTTTGTATCCTGACTTGTTTGTATCCTGACTTGTTTGTATCCTGAATTGTTTGTATCCTGACTTGTTTGTATCCTGACTTGTTTGGAAACTATTGAGTATGTAACTTGAGGTACCAGTGTAGTAAAAATATCCTTTATATTTCAAATTTACTATCCTCCCTTGGAAATATTCACATTCAAACCATTTAACTCGGTCAAATTCATTTTTCCTACAGTGTCGTGTCATTTCTAACACCGTCACATGTCGGTCAAAAGATTACAAAAATGCCATACATATGAATTCAGAGTAGTGGCCCTTACAATATAGTACATTAGAAAAAGTAACTTATGGTATGAAATTATTTTTGTATGGTTATAATTTGAATGTTAACACCTTCAAGTTTCTCACTGCAAAATACCAAACAAGGGGGTGGTGGAGACAAGGGGGTGGTGGAGAGAAAACAAATGAGTTTACAATTGGCCTAAAATTAAGCAATTAAATGTTTTTAAAAAAAAATATATATTAATATGTAAGAACATACATATAAATGATTCATGTAACTTTTGAGGAAGGGTCGTTGGTAAAAATCTTACTCTTTTTGTGTTGGACCTTCACCCTTTAAAAAAAATAATCTGGCTGCCAAATCACAGTCATTGCTAGAGCTCTTACTGTCATCACTAGCACATAACATAAAATATCTTTGAGATCATCAGTTTTCATCATACTCCAAAAAGTTTTTTTTTAAATGAAAGTCTGAGTTAATTTTGCTTCTTAAGGGACAAAATCTTCTGCATCAGACCAAACACCAGCTTAACTCACGACTAATCAGAAGACAAAACCCGATTAAAGCCTTTTTACACACTAAAAAAATTATATCAATTTTGTGATTTACCGTAAACCAAAATTAGTTTGAATCATTCATATGTTTAATATTGATTTAACTAGCGAATCAAAGAAGAATTTTAATGTTAGTGGGTTGCTGAAACTTATGTGTTGTGACATGAACATTCAGACATCACTAAAATAAAATTATACAGTGAACTTATAACAGTTGGAAATTACTTTGATAAATGCCATCTATTAGGGTTTCTAGTAATGTTTTCATTAGCTTGGAAAGAGAATGCCTTAAGACAAAAACTGGGCAATCATAACCTACAGGACGCTAACTTTGGGGCCTGCATCACAACATTATTTTAAATAAATTCCAGCAACATTTATTTTATTTATAGAATAGTTTAGTCATTGAATAGTCAAACATGCTTTCACAGTCTACATGATATTAAGTAACTATGATATTTTCAACTGGCACATCTTCAGTGTGATTGACACTGCTGCTGTAGTTAGTTTGCACATTGAATTTTTCATGTCGGGCACATACCAAAAGTATAACATATTCATAAAATAAATACTATTTATAAAATAAAAACACTGTCTTATCACTACTGAGTGTTTTTGATTTTGCTTTCCCTTTGGAGAGCACACAGCTCCTTTAGTTAACAATGATGATAAAAACTTGTCCAGAAGAAAACCACTGAAATGTACATGCAGCAATACCCTGGACTGAAACTTGACTGAGTGACTTGTGATTAGGAACAGTACTGGAGGTCTCAGGAGTAAACAGACCTACAGCTCTGCTGGCTTGATAGTCTTTTATGTCACAGGTGAACATGAATGAAATAGGCCATAGTCTGACTTGAGAGCAAAAAAATGGATATTTCAATAACATTATTTCCCATTCACATGAAGTTTGATGTGCATGCAGCATGAGTCTATACAATAAAAAAAATCTCAATAACAACAACACTATACATCTAGTTTACATGTTGAATGGCTCCAGTCTCTTCAATACTAAATCTGTATAATGGACAGATTTGTATATGCACTCCAATTACATGTATCTTTGATAATCTTGTGTTCATAATGTACACAGTCCTAATACATGTTAACTTTAACATTAGAAGAGCTTTTTCTTTTTTCTTCAAGAGGGGATTAGGGCTCTGTGTCTGTATTTTTTTTTCTCTCCCAAAATTGAGTAAATGTTTATTTTGGGTTCCCCTAGTGTTCATTGAAGAAGCCTAAATGTGTCAAACAAAGCAATGTGTTTGATAACAAAATAATCTACATTCATGAATAAATCATGAGGTTATACATACTCTGAAGGGTAATATATATGAGCTGTGGACTTTCCCCTAATAAGGGCTTTTAAATTAATTTCCTGAGCTCTAAGCGTGCTCACTCTGCTTGTATCTTTAAATGCTGGGTTTATCAAATCTCATTTATAATAATAACATGTTGAAATCAAACAAAAATCATATCACCTTACAGTCAAATTAATCACTAAAAGTCATTTAATTTAAGTCATCATCACAATTAAAAGTCATTCATTTCCATTCCTCTTGAGCTCAGGCAGTACACTGCCACCACAAATGAAGGTGAAAGATGAAAATAATTTTTAAAAATTCAGTGAGAGAAACAGGGGTCATAGTGCCTAATGGTCTAAGTTTTCTCTAACATTTGCTTCCCTTGATAAAATCTTCTGGACCAGACGCATACCATTTCCTCACAGCCTCAATGTGATGGGTTGCTAAAAACTATTCAGTCACAGGGGGAAAACTTTATGATGTTAGTTCAAGTACAAAGTTCTTGTCTGTAAGACTGTGTTACCATTACAAGTGTTACATCAAAAAATGAATGGACTACACCTGTGTTTTTATATCTAGACGCTGGCAATAGGACAACTGGCACATTGTAGCACCTACAGTGGGTCAACACCTGACTATCTGAATGGGCCTAACTTATTACATAACTGGTCATGTCGATATTAATAACTTTAAGCTCAATATTAATAAATAAAACTTATAGTCCATATGTTTTTTTGACTAACTCGCCTTATCCAATTATTAAAAATCCCTCAATCAATAGCAGACTGAATTTGCATTGTTGGGCCGGTTAAAGGGTTAAACATAATTTACTTTTAGCATGACAACACGAGAGAATGAATGTCTTGATAAAAGACCAAAGGATGTATAGTGCAGCCTGTTAGCCTCTCATATTAAAGCTATCATATTAAGTGAAGACATTCATGAAAAGAAATTAACAAACTACATACAAAAACATAAAATAGTTTAAATACTTTTACAACTTGGTTCAACACATTGCATTGCTTTCATAATGTACATTAAACAAACGATGGGAACATTTTCAACAAATACAGTTATTCGTGGGAGGAGCCTCGTTTTTATATTGAAAACATGACCTGCTACATACATGTTCAAGCTTTTGTTTTTTCTTCCGTGTCCCATAACCTCGTGGTCGTAGGGGGTTCTAATGTTTCTATTAGAACTTTCTCGGGGCTCTGTAGACCTTGGCGGCGCCCATCTCCTCTCCGGGTCAGCGGGGGACTTTTTTTTAAGCGATAGCCATTCATCAACATTTTTATTGTGGCTATAACGTGGGCTAGATCCCACGCCCCTCAGCTTGTGAGGCGAGCGCATTATTGACTTCGCTATCCGGCCGCCAGAGATCCACCATTATCAATTTCTCATCACTGTCTACTGGGAATAATATGGTGCCACATAAATTCCCTCAGTCCTATTTAAATTAAAGGTATGTACCTTTAAAAATATGAAGATTTCTCTCATGATTTTTAACAGGTGTGACGGTTATCACATTTCTTGTACTGCCTACAATTTCAAGCCATTGTTCGCATACAAGAGCCAACAATAATTTCCCAAAACTAGAAGTTGGTTTTCATTTTCTTCTGAAATTATATCATCATGTAGACAAAATACATAAACAGCTGCACATTCCCCCCCAAAAAATATGTTAAATTGAGTCCTCAAACTACAGGACCCCTGAAACTTAATCAGGTTCATTCAACCCAACACTGCATTTTGCCAGAATCATCTATAGAGTATATTAAAAGATTTCACAGCTTTCAAACTAACAGTTATAAAAAATCATCTTAAAAATATCAATTCTAAAATGCCAATACAGTTAACACATAATACGCATGACTCAAGTCCTGGTAAGAAAAATTACTCTCTTCTATGAAAAGAAATGAAGATTTCTCCAATGTTCAACATGTAAAAAATAGAAAGACCTGTTCGCACCCCATTCGGAATACCTATCCATTCCGTCACACAGGAGCGAGAGAATGTTTCAAAAGAAATTTAAACACACCGTTCGTTTGTAAAATTTTAGCTGTTCATCATGCTGTAGTTTCCCTTTGGTCGTCCCGCAGACTATGGAATTCCAATTTGACATAACTACTCTGGCTTTCATCCTCGTCACTGTCAGCCGTGACACACGAACATGTCGAAGAGCCCTCCGGGTCGTGGTGACCTGATGACTTGTAGGAAACACTAGTTTCATCCCAAGGGTCAGACGGGGAGGACACACTATCCTGTCTGTCCCCTTTCACTTTTTTCTTAATTTTTTTACCCCTGCCTTCGTCGTCGCCTCCGGCCTGGTTAGAAGCAGCAACACTACTAAGATCACTTTTGTCCACATCCTCCTCCTCGTCACTGTTCCAGTTTCTCCGCAGCCCATCGGCGTCCATCTTGAGCAAAGCTGTCATTTCCGAGCTTACGCCGACGGTCTCATCACTCCTCTTTGCCCTGGAGTTGGATGCACCTTTGGAGTGCAGAGAAGCACTCGAGTTTGGACCGAGGCACAGATTCCACCCCAGCATGACCCAGAAGGCTCGATGAAGCCTCGTCCAGGGCCCCCTGCTTCTCCCGGCCCAGGTGGAAATGAGCCACCAAGACCTTGATCTCCTCGTGGTGTGACTCTCCTGCACTTGAGCTCGGCTCGGGCTCCTCGTGGTGGATGATTCGGGCTGGTACGTGGGCAGACTCTGGGTCAGGACGCACTGACTCTTGGCTCCCACCGACCTGGGTAGAGTATAACAATAAACGATGTGGTTAGGTTCAAAGTATTTGAAAACGTTCGTGCTAAGAATAAATAACAAATTCTCATTCAATACAGTCCTGCACTCCTTCCCCACAAGAGTTAAACTCTGGATTTAATTGCTGGAGTGGTTCAGTGATAAATTTACAGGCAACTAATGTTTTCTTTAAGCTGGGCAGCTATCTTACCGACAGGATGCAGCAGTATATAATTACCGCATGGCAAATTTATTAAAATATTGCACACAAGTTGTTGTTTTTTTTTACTTTGCACACGGACCGACGAACCTTAGAGGGAACATTGCTGGCAACCAGTGTTTAATTTTTCCTTTCTCGCTTTCTAAGCCTGTTTCTACCAACCCAAACGTTTACAAAATGTATGTCATGTCTCCTAAGCTAAATATTCGTTAAGGCTTTTTTACCATGCTCAAGAAAGTGTTACAACATTTACAACTCTGCTAACACAAATTTTCCCCTTCTAAAACTATTGCACCACATCTGTACTGCACAGGAAAAAGATATAACTGGAGAGACTCCTTTTCTTCATTTCACATTATAATCATACACTTGGAAGTTTTATTTTTGGTAACAAGAAACATACTTTCTTATACTTAGTTCAACTCGGCATTTCATTGAGAAAAAAAATTACTCTAAAGGTTGGTACAAGCAACAAAAAGTTCTGTTGTGATGTAAATACATGATAAACTCCATACATCCATCCTCTGACTGAATTGACATGAACTACATCATTCATTCATGCATAACATGGCAGTGCAATAAACTCAAGTAGTGACAAATAGCATTGTGTTAAAATCTTGCATTATATATCCCCATTCGTTATTGACAATAATTTGATCAGAATAAGCTGGATGGCGTGTTTCCGCTGTTACAGATCGAGTTGAATGCCGTGATGACGCACAGAAACAACCGCAATCTAACGGTGTATTTAAGGAGTTAGGAGTTTTCAAGGCACTGTTCTGAGTTGATTGTCATTGTTAAAAGTTGAAAGTCGCCATCTGGAGTTGAAAGTCACTATCTGGAGTTGAAAGTCACCATCTGGAGTTGAACGTCACCATCTGGAGTGAGTTGAATGTTACCATGTGGAGCCCAACAGATATGAGTGGACAAACATTATACTGGCCATGTCCAGCTGACCATGTTTTAGCACTTCTATCCTGGATTCATGCATATTCATGAAGAATTTATTCAACACAGTCCCCATTTTCTCCCTTTGCCCCGTGTCTGCCTCTCCTTTTTAACCACATGGCTCTTTACAGCTCTGCTTTTTTATAGCAGCGGTTCCAAAACAGTGAGCATTGGGTACAGTAGAGGAGCCGTCCATAAAGTACGTCACGCTCCAGAGTGGGGAGGGGGTGTAAGAAAGTGTGACAGTTTGTGACAGGGGGAGGGGGGGTCTGGCCATGTGTGACATCACGCTGTTTTATATTAAATTTTGATTATTTTGTTAATAAAGAAAAAACATTTTTGTTCGAAAGTGTGACGTACTTTAGGGGGGGGGGTCCGAGATGTGTGACATTTTGTGACAGGGGGAGCGGGGGTAAAATGGTCAAAAATAGCGTGACGTACTTTATGGATGGCCCCAAGGTAACATTTCATCGAAGCCTAAAACCCAAGGAACTGGTCACTAAAACGTCTTCTGGTAGTTGCTGTTTCTTCAAGACAAGAAAAGACAGCTGTATTGGACGACAGCTGACAGCAGTGGACACCGTGGGTATCGGTGTAGCGTTCACCTCTCACTGAAACACAACATTCAAACATTTGCACCCAGTGTCCCACGGATCATCATATACGCACGCGCCTCGTGCTTCCTTTTCTGACTCCCCCTCGGTGCATTTATTACAAGAATCAATTCGTTTGTGTGTGAAGTAAATCGTGTGATCAGATGACCTTAGATGTGACATCGTATTGAGGGCAACATTAATTCCCGACAAAGAACTTAGATATAAAATCCCATTTCATGGATTAGTTCCTTTAAAAAAAAAGATAGAGTCTGTAACCAGAAAGACAAAAACATTGGGTTGATATCGGTTGGAGAAAGAAGGGGCGGGCAAGATAACTGTAAAATGTGAAGCGTTAGGATTACATTTGTTTACTTCCTAGTCTCCCCACAATCCCCAGATTTGTGTCAGCAACAATACGTTGTGTTGATAGGACGGCTGTCGTGTCGGCAGAGCCTCGTTCGTCTCACGGCTGGCTGTACATACAATGTACGGCTGGCTCACTTTATTGGTGGTTGTCCTTGAGTGTAGACCACGTGCCGTCACACGTGATCCATGTCAACACAACTGGATCTGGATAGATGGGATGTGCTTCAGTGATGCTTCACACGACACTGAGCACACATGTTTGCGAAATCAGCGTTTTAAATACTGAGCCTGTTGTTAGCTACGAAACATTGGGCAATATGACGACATTAAGTCTACAACTTTAATGTCACGAGTGACTACAAACGAACGTTGGTTTTCTATAACATCTTAAAGGAGATTTAACATCGAGATTCAATAAACGATGACGTCATAACCTTACTTTAGCTACTGATACAATGTATGGGCCCTAACATCAGTTATAAAATGAATTGTAAGAGGTGGTTGGTCTTTTAGCACTCAATTCAGGCCGTGAGGGCACGAGATGTAGTTGGAGATGTAGTTGCAGAAGCACTGTCTGTACGTTAGGGATGAGACTGACTGGTAATTACGCGCTGTTTTGTTTCACGAGTTATAGATGCGTCTTCCGGACAGTGTTGCTGGGTAGCCAGGGCCCGACAGTGCATGATTCTCACCGGGAGGAAAGGCATGGCCCAAATAGATGGGTGGTGTGGTGAAATTCACGAATGTTCTTAGTGCTGTCAGGGTCGCGTTTAAATTTTTTTTATATCTTGGAATGATCTCACCCATACACTACTTATTGGTTCACTCGAAATTGGCTATAGCACGATCTGGACACGAGACGATAATTTAAATTGCATAGTGTCACTGACTAAAGGCCTTTTGGGTCTACTTCAAGGATGACATTTGAGTAAGACTATGGCTTTACAGAGCGCTCGTTAAAACCATTGTCCTTTACGAATGCGAGACCTTGACACTAATGGCAGCCACTGAAAGCAAGCTGCAGGCATTTGAAAACAAATGCATGAGGAAAATTCTCCAGATCTCCTATTTAGAACATAAGACCAATGAATATGTCTGGGGCAGAATAAACTCTATTGCGATTCATCAAGAAACCATCTTAACAACAATTAAGAGACGCAAGATGGCATGGTTCGGTCATGTATTGCGCCACCGAAATACCCTGACAAAAATTATCCTTCAAGGCACTGTAGAAGGGGGCCGGCGAAGAGGTCGACAACGGAAAAGCTGGCTAGACAACATAAAGGAATGGACAGAGATGAAATTGCATGAATTATTGGCCGCCGCTAAAAATAGGCATGTGTGGAGATCGTCATCTGTTGATGTGTCCATGCGCTCCCCCCAACGACATTACATTCCTTAATTCCCAAACATAATTCTCCCATCCTCCAATTTCACACATTTTCCTTCAATCTCATCATTTTTTTTAAATTGTCCACATACTGTTACATCTCGTGTACCTTCCTCCAGTAACACTTCAATAACTGTAGTCAAAGACATCATGTCTTCAAATGTCCACATATTGTTACATCTCGTGTACCTTCCTTCAGTAACACTTCAATAACTGTAGTCAAAGACATCGTGTCTTCAATTGTCCACATACTGTTACATCTCGTGTACCTTCCTTCAGTAACAATTCAATAACTGTAGTCAAAGACATCATGTCTTCAATTGTCCACATACTGTTACATCTCGTGTACCTTCCTTCAGTAACACTTCAATAACTGTAGTCAAAGACATCGTGTAACACTTCAATAACTGTAGTCAAAGACATCGTGTCTTCAATTACAAGCAGATCTCTTTCATTCTACGGTCATCCTTTCCAACCTCGTGTTTTTACATTAGCACACGTTACCCAAGCAGTTGCTGAAATTAAAAAAAGAGCAGACTGCGCTGGGCAGGACACATAGAAAGAATGTCAAATGATAGAGAGCAAAGAGGCCACACCACCAAAACCCCAGAGGAAAACGGCTCAAGGGAAGACCTAGGCTTAGATGGATGGATGACGTAGAGAAAGATCTACGACAACTGGACATCCAATATTGGAGAAGAAAGGCGTTGATAAGGACTGAGTGGAAGGAGGTCGTGAGTCGTGAGGCAGGCCCAAGCCCTACATGGGCTGTAGCGCCACAGGGATGGACGGACACGTTAGCCAAGAATCCAGACACATTCTTAAGTTGGCAGACCCACCAGAATGCTGCATGATTTTAATTTTATTAGTTATGGTAATCCCAAGCCGGTATTGAGCTGATGGCTGGCTTCAATCAAGTCAATAAAAAGTGGGAAAACATCATCAGAACAGCTCACGTGATCCTGGTGTGGGACACAAGGGGGTGGGGCGAGGGTGTAATTATACAACACCACGAAATTTTGCCGCGGTCAGTGTTGAAACACAGACATAAAACACAAGTCTACAAAAGTGGGGGCGCCATGATGTGGTGAAATGAAAATTGAAAAGCCATGCAGGAGCAGGTTAAATTAACCATCACAATAACCTTTTTTGCTAAACCAAGCTGTGTTTGGTCTAGGGTCATCTGGTATAGGTGTATATACTATTACTGGTAATACTATACCAGCGCAAAATTATGTGGTTAGCTCGTTTGAAACATAAAACTCAAATTTATATACCACCTACTACCTATGTTATTGAGACCCTTTATTACCAACTATCAAAGAGAACCCGTGAGTGTTACACATTTCAGAGCATCAATCCTGCGGTTTGTTCCCTCAAAACTTTAGGATCTTCCATGCCAATGGCATTGCTCAAAAGGATATACCTTAACCAATTCCCGTTTGTCAACGGGTATATCTTAACCAATTCCCGTTTATTAACTGGCATATATTAACCAATTTCCGTTTGTTAACGGGTATATCTAGTTCCACCTCCTCTTGTTAGAGCATAACTCTACACCTCACCTTCCTCAAAGGTTTTAAGGGCGGAAAAGTCACAATAAATAATTTATGTATGAATGTATAATACAAATATATGTGAGTTTCTCTGTTCCACTTACGTTTCTCAATGGATTGATGCATTTTGACCAAGATCGGAAAAATCTATGGCGGATCCCATAATGTTTTTTGTATGAGCTAATTAAATATACACCGGGCTGATGGGCCTAGACCATAATTACATCATGTTCAAATACAATCGGGAATAGAACTCCTCCACTTCTTCGCGGTCGAGAGCCCCAAACATTTTCACTTAAATGTTTACGTCATTGTTCTGCATGATTTAACATAAACAGATGTCTCTTGACATAACCTGGCAAATAAATTCTTCAGTGCAGAGAAAAAATACAATAGGGTTTTGAATTTACAAAATGTAATGCTTGGGGCTTAAACAAACCAAAAAAAAAGGGGGGGGGGTGATTCATGTTTCGTCCTTCCTAATGTGAGCTATGTAATTATAATTGTAGTAATGCTAATTTCAACTATATGGATTTTGACAACGCTTAACAAACATCCATGCTATCACCCATACTCAGATATTGAAGGGACGCAAAATATTCATTCCTTTGGGAGCCGGGGGCCTCTTTTCCTTTACCATATATACAAATACGTATAGAATTAAACAAAACTATCGGGTTGTAAGCGAATCGAACTTGGGAGATATCATTCTAGCTATTCCTTTGGTGAAACATTTAAATAGTGGTTAATGCAAAAGTAGGTTTTATGTGTCACCTAACAATGCATAGTATCAAATTTCAGATCGACCGAACGTACCGTAATTAAATTAATGCATTTTTAGCTAATCTCTATACAACATATATAATTCAATTTCACAGTTTGTTATTGTTTTTCTTCCACGTGCCAGTTGAGTTAACGCGTTGACGCCACCCGTCGATGTCCACATCCCCTCCCCCCTCCCCCCGATTTTAAAGCCAAGGGAGATAATTCGGTTTCAGTCTGTAAATGTTTGTCGCATTTGAACATAATCAATACGTTTAGTTATGTCTCATACATAAGGGATTTAAAGTCAAAAACTGTGTTTTTACGGGGTTGGTTATTAAAATATTTATTTCATTCCGGACTAATCTTAACTGTTACAGAAATTCTATAATCTAATATGTTGCTAGATTTCCATCATTTTAACGGGGCAACATTTAAAGACTAATTCAAATAAAAAATACAACATTACTTAATAGGACACCCATAAAAAAACCCGTAAAAACCCCAAGATTTTGAATATAAATCCTTTATATACGAGACATGAAATAAAAGAATGTTCATTATAGTACGCAGCGCTCGACAATCCAAAAATCCAAAATTTTAGCTATGTGTCATAAACATGTTTAATATAATGCGCACCGATCGGGAATATATTTTTTAAAATTATCATCCATATAATTCGCACCGAATCGCGCAATAGGAAAGTATTAAAAAGGTCGTTCAATATAATACGCACCGCGACACTCTTTATCTTAAAAAATAACATGATACATAGAGATAAATAAAATAATCTAAAATTTCAATAATTTAATGACAGTACATGCGATAGATCTGAAATTTTGATACATCGTTTTTATCATCGGCACGAAACTGCCTGCAAAACTTCAGCTCACTAGCTTACGAGGAATGGGGTTAAAAATCGATCCAAAGTTTTTTCGACAAACAAGCAAGCAAACAGACAGACACCACGAGTTAATATAAATGACTTAATTTTTTAAAAACCTGTAAAAAACAAATTTTTGACTATAAATCCTTGATATAGGAGACACAATTAAACGAATGTTCATTATAATACGCAGCGCAAGACAATCCAAAAATACACAATTTTAGTTATGTCTCGTAAAACATGTTTAATATAATGCGCACCGATCGGGAATATATTTTTAAAAATTATAGTCCATATAATACGCACCGAATCGCGCAACAGGAAATTATTAAAAAAAGGTCGTTCAATATAATACGCACCGCGACACTCTATCTAAAAAAAAATAACATGATACATAGAGATAAATAAAATATTCTAAAAATTCAATAATTTAATTACAGTACATGCGATCGATCTGAAATTTTGATACATCGTTTTTATCATCGGCACGAGATTGCCTGCAAAATTTCAGCTCGCTAACTTACGAGGAAGTGGGTTAAAAATTGATCCAAAGTTTTTTCGACAAACAAGCAAGCAAGGGCTCAAACAGACACCACGAGCTAATATAAAGGGTTTTTAAAAAAAGACTCACTGTGTTACTCTATTTTTTTTCACGCTCACCTTCCTACATCACCGGATTGTTCTTCACCTCACCTTCCACATTACAGGATATTTCTACGTTTAATCTTCCGACTTCTAAAAAAACAACAACCCACAATCAACATAGTGCAAACCACCATCAGTACAAACAACCTAAAACACCCACCACCAAAGACATCTTATACAACAGTCACCACCCACGACAGTCACCACCCACGACAGTCACCACCCACGACAGTCAACACCTACGACAGTCACCACCCACGACAGTCACCACCCACCACCAAAGACATAACACAACCACCATCCACGAACCGAGATAAAGATGAACCTTAAATCCAAGATATTTTTACCCTCGGTAGTTTTTATCTCAACTCCTCTGTCCAGCGCCCACCTCTCCCCCTCGCCCTGGCAAAAAAAGCCCGGAAGGAAGTCCCCCTGTAATCCCATTTCCTCGACATCTCCCGGCACAATAAGCAGGCGAAAGGGCAGCTCCAAGATGAATGGAACTAAGGCCTGCTGCGACACGACCCAAGGCACCGTGTTAGCTCGAAGTTATTCAAAACAATTGAAATGAAATTTTCAGAGGCGGAGCCTGACGGAACACAAATGTAATAATAAAATGAAGTCGAGGCCTAAAAAAACCGAGATCGGCCAAAAATCAGAGCACACTTTGTTTTCAATGATATAAAAGATGTTTAGCGCTGGTAGCAACTGATTGTTGGTTAGATTTAGGCACATAAGAACGGCTTGGGAATATCAAGAACTAAAGGAGATGTGACGCTGATGTAACCTCACTATCTAGAGAGGACGAACCCCCCTAACCCCTCCCCAAGACAAAAAAAAGTGAGGGGATGATTATGTCACGCCAAGACCAGTAACACACCATCACTTCTGCACCTTCTCGACATTGGTCAACGACGCTGTGTTTCCAGACTAGATATGAGGATGGCCATTGATTAAATGTGAAGTGCTTGAGTTGACGTCACGTTTAAATAGCTGTGCGTATTTATAGCAGCGTTGAATAAATCGGTCGTCACTGACACAGATAGGCATTTCACTAGTGGTTAATACTTTGACGTGGAGATCAATTTCATGCTGTGATTGTGGAAAATAACACATGGCGCTGCCATGGCGTATATCAAACAAGTAATATCATGGCTATAGACAAGCGTGCTCTGTTTCTCACGTGGAATAGTAAAATATTGCACCAACGGCCTAGAATAACAAGTGCTCTGATAATGAAGAAAAACAAGTGTTGCAGAAGTGAAGAACTGGCATGGCTCTAATGGCCAAGAATATGACATGTTGCTATCGGTGCTTAAATAGGTTGATTAATGTAAATAAAAGACGACCCTTTTGTCCAGTAACCAACCAGTAAGGCCAACCCACAGTTCCAGGCCGATTACCAAGCTTCATATTAAAACATACAAAACCAAAACATTTGGAAGCAAATATAAAATAAATTAGAAGATGAATTCAAAAATAAAAAATCAATTTAAAAAAAAACTATCACTGAAATATAAAATTTAAAAAAACATTAAAAACAATCACTAATAATCTCTTTGAAAGATGTTGCTATTTTTTTGTAAACAAGATGAAATAAATATTTAAGAAATTCTAGAGCTATAAAATATCTCACTGCCTCCTAAAAATGTTTAAAACTCGCTATTTGCAGTATGAGTGTAAACAAAAATAGACTCCACATTTGAGTGTATTATTAGAAAATTATTTAGTTTAGTATTTTGCATTCTGACCAAGAATTTCACTAAAGTTCGCCACACGCCACATGTGGTGCACCTTGACGGCAAACCGCGCCCCGTGACAACGAGAGGAAATACAAAATGCTTGATCAGGAAGCTGCTTACGGTGTAATCCGTTTGATGAGTCTCCTCGGGATGTCTCCCCGAGTACAAGCCTCATGATGGATTGCCCGTGACAATGGCACTAGTAGAGCTCAGAATGCACGAGAGGAAGGAGGGAGACAGTGATGAGTACTCGCTGTTTGCATCTGATTCAAGTGACGATATTACTTGAACTACTTCAGTAAATTGTTTCAATCAATATTCTGTTGTTGCTTACACCATGAATTAACCGACGAACCAACTTAAAATGTATCCATACGTCCACCGTTATCGTTTTCAATTAATATCAATTTCGAAAATCAAAATTTGGACTATTCAAAATCTTTTCGTTTTTAAATGAACTTGATTATGATTGCGCAGATTGCTGATGAGGCCGCAGACGGCTGATAAAGCCGCAGACGACTGATGAGGCCGCAGACGGCTGATGAGGCCGCAGACGGCTGATGAGGCCGACTCTGACTCAACATGTTATTCTGCAGTGCTTGGAGAGAAAGATATAATATCTCCAGTCCAGGGGTCAGACCGGAAGTCTTCCCGCTTCATTTTGGCGGCATTTAACGCTTCAGCCTTGTGGGCCAAAAGTTTCGCACCGCTGCACTTAAACCCATCTTTGCAGTTTGAAGATCCATATATAACAGGTCAGTAAGGCACACCAGACACACACCAGGCTTTAAAGTGACTTCTTTATTCATATTCTCAACGTGTGCAGTGTGCACTTTTTGAAATGTCTCACAATTGTTCTTTTTGGTGCTCCGTAGGTCTCGTATTTGTTACCATATGGATTTCAAAAATAAACGATTCTTCTTTTTGTCCTGTACATATTCCCCTCATACATTTTGTTTAGCAAACGTTATTTCTACAAGTTAATTCAAAATGAACTGATTTGTTCTATCAGGGTATGAGACAACTGTCAGAAGGGTTTCATAAATTTGTGTCATCATTGCAAAGTCCTATTGCGTCACTAAGTAATTTATGTAACTCATTTGAATCACTGCGTATGCACGGTCGAATAGCGTCACTGCGTATGTAAAGTCCAATATCGCCATTGCGTGCGTAAAGTCCAATAGCTTCACTGCGTGTGTAAAGTCGAATAACGTCACTGTGTATGTAAAGTCCAAATTGAATTACTATTTTTGTTAAGTCGAAGATCGTCGCTAAATTGGAGGAGTGAAATTTCATCCTTGCGTTTAAAGAATTAAATTGAAGCACTTGGAGAGTAATATTTCGTCCCCTAAATTTGAAGATTAATACTGGGTCACCAAGTGTGTAACCACTGCTGTGACATCACACCCAAGGTAGCTTGCTGATGTGGGCTGCAGCGAGAAAATCTCTTCTTGTTTCCGGTGGACACGACTTTTGATACATTACGGCTGACAGCAGACGGAAACATTAAGGAAAAAAACATCCTAGCATTAAAAGTACAGAGTCAAGTCATTGAAATCTCACCCTATCGTCTGGAGACGGTTACACAATTAATTGGAGGATCATCTTAAAGTAAATGACTGCAAATAATGCACTCTAGAAAACTACGTACGGATAGACACGCAATTTACAAATAAGATCTGCAGCTTCGATGCCTGGCAACGGATGGCTTTACTATAATACAACTTATCTTGAGCTGAAGACATATCATAGTGGATTTTATGGTGAATGGAATCAGTCGGAAATATTAAATGATTTTTAATAAAGAGAAAAAAATTAGTAAACGATATAATCTATACTTTTATAATACCTCCTTCTAATAAAAAAAAAGTTAGCTGACAATAAACCAGACTATACTTCACAAAATATTCAGACAAATTATCAGACGGCTTCACCAATAACTCAAAGACAAAATGTCAGCGTGCTTGATGTACTCAGGCGAATAACAGACATGTTGTAAATGACGAGCTTACCTGCATGCCATAGGCTCTGAGAATGTCCAGCTTGCACATGGGGCACGACCTCTGATCCAGGAGCCAGGGGTCGACGCATGACTTGTGAAACACATGCCTGAAAGAGACAAGAGAGATGGAGCAGGTCTCAACAGGCAAGATATAAACGTAGCACAGTCACAACGTGACTCTTATTCGTTTTAAATACATTGCACGTGAGACAAGCATGCACTTCGATGTAAAATTAGTTGTTTGTTTTTAAAAGCAACCACTGTGAAGTTTTTCCTAGCCTTTTTCCTCTGTCTGTTGAATGTATATCAACCTTTAATCTAGTTTCATCTTTAATCTAGTTCTGTCACTAGCCTTGTTCCTTTTGTAATCTCGTTCCCTCTTTAATACAGTTCCATAGTTAAAAAGGTTTAGCAGCCTTGAAACTAACATAAGTAAACATCGTTTTTTTCTTTCACACTTTTAAAAATGAAATAATTTTAACACGAAATACTTATGCTATGGCCAGGCGAAACACCATCAAGTAAAATAAAAGCTTTCTCCCGATACATTTTGGTGAAATGATAACTGAGATTTTGACAAGCGAAGATAGAAAACCAAGGCATGCATATTTAGCACAAACGTCGACATGCAAATATGCCACAAGGCTTGAGTGCTCGTAACAATCTAAAATTTCACCACGCAAAATGCCAAGTTCAACCAAAGCTAGTCATACCAGCTTATAAAAAATGCAGGATTAAATCCTAGACTTGAAAATTTGTAAAACTATTTATACGCAATGCCATCTGATATTCGTGTCGCAGACTAAAATTGCCACAATGTTGTGTTAGATCAGGAATCTCCAAACTACGGCCTGCGGGCCAGATGCGGCCCGCGAGGACCTCTCATCCGGCCCCTGGAGACCTTTTAATCTAAAAAAAAAGATACTATTTTACCTATAGTTTACCACAAAACTGTGTGTAGTTGGCCCCCAAACTGCTGTTTGACAGTTAATGCGGCCCTCCGGCAGAAACGTTTGGAGACCCCTGTGTTAGATGGACGAAAAGATCGAGCCACTTCAATGAGCAACACCCAGAAACACACGCAGAAGCTGCTACCACACAGAAAATGTAAGATAAACGGAAATAACCGCAAAGAATGTCTCAGGCATAGAAAATTATAGCCCATGTTTTCATGACAATTTACAATAGACACAAATAAAACAAAATATGTTAATCCAGTTGTTGAACTGTTTTTAATATATAAAACCACCCCCTCCCCTCTGCGATCTACACACTAAAAGGCGTAGATATTCAAGTTTGAGTTTTGAGGCCATCCAATGACGAATGGACGAGAAGGGTTATCATTCTAAATGACCTGCAGACAGTTATCGGACAATTCACGCTTAATTTTTGACACAACCGAAGACAGACACAATCCCTATTCACAAAATACTACATCTTTATCCATGCAAGTTGGCTAAATGTATTTTATTCGTTGCTCCTATTGCGTGTGAAATAATACGACACAAACATCCGTTCATAGTTTTCATTTATACAGTAACAATACGAGAGAAAAAAACTGCAAACGTGTACATTCTTCATTGTAGTGGTGTAATATTGTAAACGGGAATTATTTAGAACTAGGTTGTGCTGGGGCGCCGAGGCGCCAACTTTTTTTACGGCACCTACGGCGCCCACCTTTTTCAAAAGCCCAACTAACTTGTCCTTGTATGATAAATACGCAATATTAAACTTCCTGAAATGTACACAAAGTATTTTATAATAGGGGTTGTAGGGCGCCTACGGCACCCACTTTTTTGTTGTTGTCAAAAGCCCAAGTAACTTATCCTTGTATGATAAATACGAAATATTTCTGAAATGTACACAAAGTATTTTATAATTAACAATCCTCAAATCCTCTTTATACATCGTTCCCTTTTCCAAAATTAAAATATGAGCTAAAACAATGACGTCATATAATGATTTTTAAGTCAATATTTTCAAATTTTTTTTTAAAAAGCAGAGTGATGTCCCTGAGCGTCACGGAAAGAGGAGTCAGTGATAATTGAGGGTGTTTATATAATAGATACATGGCGTATTAATACATCGTATCCAGATATTTAACAATGGATTGCTTTTGTCTCCTCTATAATTTACCAACAATGCACATAGTTCAAGTTTCCTCGTTCGTATCAACGATTTCCTCCATGACACTGAAGTCTGAAGTATTAAAACATGTTTTTTTAATTTTATGTTTTTATTTAAAGTAAGATATTGGGCTGAGAAAATGGGTATATCATGGATCGACAGCCGTTAGCAGTTAGCGCTGATTTTTATTTACTACATCTGTCACCACGAATCGTGTCCACGCTCTTAATGTTTTCACTGTCATATACTTCAAAGTCAATAAAGTAAAACAACAACAAAAGAAAACACGTTAATATTTAAAGAAAGGCCGAACAAGCGGAACTCTCTCTTTTACACGGCTGACGCGTGGGAGGGGGACGCTCACGACACAACTACCGGGCTGAGGTCTGGAGCTCTTTGCGAAGCAGGTCACGGGCCGTTAGCGTCCGGGCTTTTGATTTTTCTCGCACGCCACGTCACGGAGACTACGGGGCACCCCCACCCCTTAACATCGTTAGCTTAATTTAATAAAGAAATCTCACACCCGAGGGTGATCTGTCCTGGGCCCTTATTTAATTATTTTTTTTTGTTAATGTATTCTGATGGATGAGGATGTGGCCGTCACATTAATTACTTTCAACAACGGGGCCATCTTTATTTGAAAACAACGGAGTCAAGAGTTTTGGGGGTTTTTTGTGTGTTATTTTTTGTGTGGTCCACACTGGCGTGTCAAAGGAGATTCACAGATCCAATAGCATGGGCTTTATACAAGTGAAACTTTTCATATTCTTGAAACACAATTTTTCTTTTCAATATAATTATGTTTGATTGAAAGAAACTTTATAAGAAAACTATCAACAATAAAATATTTAATTTCTACTCTTTGTAGACTACTGGAATCGTCTGTAGGTGAGAAGCCAAGCTATCATATCAATGAGAATTCCACCATTTAGCCAGTGCGCTCTTAAAACTCAGATAGCAAAATACCAATATAAATTTAATGACATACTATATGTGTGTGACAAGTTAAGATCCGTGGGATCCCCGGATGTTGGTGAGCTATTGATTACAAAAGATTTAGACCGACGTACGGACGGTGCACGTTAAATAAAAGCGGCTGGAAACGTAATGGCCCGTGCTTTACGATAATGGCCATGGGGCACTTTGAAAATCTGGAATGGTCAAGGGAACACGGCTCAGGCGACAAGACGGCGAGCCACCAAGACACCGAGCCAGATAGCAGTTTGATTAACACTGGCCGTTAAAACCGAGCAGAGCATGTATTGTTAAGGACAATAGGCGAGGGAGCAATGTTTTCCGAAAGCAGGGCAAAGCTTAAGGAATCCGTGCTTTTCTGGAGAAGAAGATCAATAATGCATTTAGTGGTGACGCGGTCCAGAGGGGGAGGGGAGGGGCGGGGGGTTAAGTAAACGTGTTATTGTGAAATGGAGGAATCGACGGATGCCATCAGTTTTATTTCCTAATGTAAAAATATGCACACGTAGAAAACAGCGCCCCCCCCCCAACACCCCGGCAAATGTTAAGAGAGTGGGATATAAGCTGCTGCTTGGTATTTAGTTATGGGTTGCATGGGAGGAAAATCGATACAGTAAAATTACATCTACTCAAAAGACGGCGTCGTCGCTACGTGTGGGTGCCTCGCCAACCATGTGGGCGCCTCCCTAACCGTGTGGGTGGGTGCCTCGCCAACCATGTGGGTGGGTGCCTCGTCAACCGTGTGGGTGCCTTGCATACCGTGTGGGTGGGTGCATCGCATACCGTGTGGGTGGGTGCCTCGCCAACCATGTGGGTGGGTGCCTCGCCAACCGTGTGTGTGGGCGCCTCCCTAACCGTGTGGGTGCCTCGCCAACCGTGTGGGTGGGTGCCTCGCCAACCGTGTGGGCGCCTCCCTAACCGTGTGGGTGAGTGCCTCGCCAACCGTGTGGGTGGGTGCCTCGCCAACCGTGTGGGTGGGTGCCTCGCCAACCATGTGGGTGGGTGCCTCGCCAACCGTGTGGGTGGGTGCCTCGCCAACCGTGTGGGTGGGCGCCTCGCCAACCGTGTGGGTGGGCGCCTCGCCAACCGTGTGGGTGGGTGCCTCGCCAACCGTGTGGGTGCCTCGCCAACAGTGTGGGTGCCTCGCCAACCGTGTGGGCGCCTCCCTAACAGTGTGGGTGGGTGCCTCGCCAACCATGTGGGTGGGTGCCTCCCTAACCATGTGGGTGGGCTCCTCCCTAACCGTGTGGGTGGGTGCCTCGCCAACCGTGTGGGTGCCTCGCCGTCGGACATTTTTTGAGGCCAACAAATATAAACGTGTAAGGCAAATAGAAGAGTTGGATAACGAGCGAAGAGGGGGAAAAAAGATTTAGATAAAACCCTAAAGATAATCTTATAAAAAGATGCCTTTTTAGCCTTACTCGTCTATTTTAATTAAACATACGCCCGCCTTGTACTTAATAACAAGAGAGTAGTTGTTTTCTTCAGTATTTGGCATATGAGAAAGTAAAATATTGGCTTAAAAGTGGAGTAAGGCTAAAAAGCATATTTTTTAGGGCTGCGGAAATTGATTTCTCGATTAATCGTAATTTTTTTTAACGATTAAATTATTTTTAACGATTAATCGACCCATCAATTACAAATTATTTGAAGTCAAAAAAAAGTACCAAAAAATAATAATCACCATCAATGACCACTGTCTTTCATGCAAGTGATCTGCTAGTGAAGAATACAAATCAGCACACGTTTTCAAGTTCACGTGCTCATATTGTAGAGTTTGACTGAATCTGTGAAAATGTAACACTTCTTCCCAAAAGACAAGCGTGAGAGCAAATTCTAATTCTTGTATCTTCTTTGCAATTTTTGTCTGTTTCTCTTCTGGTGTCCCCCTTCTGTGACAGGTCTTATTGTTAACACTCTAAGGTTTCTATAATCTGATGATGAGACTTTAGAATAGCTTTAGTTCCAACAGCATGTGCTTCCCTCCATCTACCACATATCGAAGAACAACGCTTTACTGATCTATAAGTGAAATATTGGGTATTGACAAGCTTAAATTACCCGAATACTTTACTTCATCTATAATTATGGACTTTTGGGGACATAATTTTAATCAGTTCTTCACATATAGTTTGGGATACATAAGAAGGATCTCCTTTTCCAGATTTTCCTTATTTCGCAATGTGCGATGCTAAAAATTGATCAAACTGACTGACCATCTCCAGCAACCATAGAAAAAATTAAATTTTGTAAAGATCCAAATTTTCATATGTCCCTTTAAAAGCGAATTCAGGGGCAGATTAAGATTGCACGGGGCCCCCGGCTGCAATTCCACCTGGGGCCCTGTCCAGCCACTTTATTATACAATTTAATACGTTTGGGGTCCCTTAATTTAGTCTTAAATCATTGGGGGCCCTTGGCTTTAGCCCAATCAGCCTTCCATTTAATCCGCCCCTGTGCGATTTAATATTATATTTGCGATTTGCTAACGTCATGTCGATTATGGACAATGTACACATTTTTCTTGAGGACTTGTGGTGCCCCCCAAACGCTTGGTGCCCAAGGCACGTGCCTTGTTTGCTTATAGGTTAATCCAGGCCTGGTTGTTATGGATGTTTCAGAAATGTTTGACATGAATCTAAAAATAGCCCAATGACCGAATGAGTTATGACGTTTTTCGGTCTTAGATATGACAAAGCCTATACAGAACTTTCATTTATTATTTTATTGTTATTTTATTCTTTTATTTCCATATTATATTGAAAAATTTTATGCGGACGTTCCAAAAATATTCTTCTTGGTGCAATAAGTTGGTGCGCTGCTTTCTATAATTAGTAGCGCCACGGACAGACATGACAGACAGACGTGACAGAGATTGCAAATTATGTATATTGATATATATATATATATATATACTAGTGTATTACCCGTCAAAAATGACGGAAGTTTTCAAAATGGATATATTTCAGTTTTTGTAATTGTCCCTTTTGCCTGAAAGCCGCATAGTAAATAATCAGAAAATGTAGAGACCAAGAGAGAAAAATTAAATCTCTTTTGCATATATAACAATTTTATGGGGACGTTTGAAATTAGCGTTTTTTCTGGGGGTTTTTCTATGTTTTTTTTCAAGGCTATTTTTTTTAGCGGTGCGCTTTCTAAAATCTAGCGTTACGAACGGACATAGCAGAGTATATATTTTGATTATATATACGAATATGTGTGTTATGAGAAAACCTCCAAGCTCAGGCTTCGCGTTATATAAGTTTGCATGAATAATAATGATATAATCAGGATAATTGTAAATGCATAGTGAATTACACACAGCATAAGGTGATACTACAGCAAAGAAGTTTGAAGTTCGAAGTATTAACAAATATTGCTGAGGAGTCAGCCGGACGTTAACTTGCGGCATTGAATAGTGCGCACCAATTATGAGTGCACAAATATGAGTGCACCAATAATACAGCACAGTGCCTTAAAAATAAATTATGTGACTGTTATGTGATCCACATCAAGCACATCTGTGATTTGAAGCAGTTTAAGCTTCATTGATGATTATGACTTGTCAGTTTATTCGCCCATTTGTCCATTCATTATTACCACAACATTACCAAAACATGTAAAAAATAAAATGTAATTTTTACACATGTTAATAACAAAGAACTATTCATTTTGCATGAAACGTAGTAAGCAAAGTTTGTCACAGGATAACAGAAAAGATTAAATTATCAACTGTTAATCATATTTACAATTTAATATAAACGTGTTAGTAATTCACATAAACGTTTTTATTATTGTCAAAGTCAGTACCTTTTCAAGATCTATTATGACTTGTCAGTTTATGCGCCCATTGGTCCATACATTATTACCTTTACATTATCAAAAACATGTAAATAAAAAATTGTAACTATTTACAAATATGAATAACAAAGAACTATTTATTTTTCATGAAACCTTTGAAGTAAAGTTAATCACTGGATAAAAGAAAATATCAAAGTATCTTCAGGTAATAGTATATAAAATGGTTAATATACACGTTTTTAGGAATTCTAATAAACAGTTTCATTATTGTCAAGTCAGCACCCCTTCCAGTTCTATATTAAAAGCAAAGATTTTTTTATTCCAAATTAGTCTAAGACGCATTAAAATATTACATGTAAATAACAATAAAAAAAACTATTGTGGGGAGGAGTCCGATTTTTAAATATGTTATTTTTTAAACATACAAATATGCAATCTCAAAGTGTATAAAAGAAAAACAAACGCTAAATTGAAGCATAAGTTGGCAAATTTCATTTGCAGTAATAAATAATGGCTTTGTAGTTCAAAACGCATCGAAACTTGACAACCAATTGTAAATTTCATAAACCGAAAAACCGAATGTTATATATTATTATAGAAAATTAAATTTATAATTACGTACGTACGTAATATTGACATGGACACATACACAAAAAGGGACATTTAATACAAAAAATAATAATAATATTAATCACATCAAATAAAACATGGCTCTTTTTACTTCGTTCCCTTAACACATTAATAAAAGCATTTGAGCTTATCACGTCACAATATTTTACGGCGAGAAACACATTTTGTTAATCTCGAAAGCAACATTTTTACTGCTATATATATATTTTTATCGTGAGTTACCTCGCATAGCGTCACGGACAGACATGACATATATATTGATTATATATATATATATATATATATATATATATATATATATATATATATATATATATATATATATATATATTATATATATACACACACATATACATATATATATACTTAAGAAGCCGAATTATATTCGATGTTATTACAATAGTTGAAGAATAATCAAGTCTGATTCCTTCGTGTACATTCTGATGTGCTCACGAAGAGCTGAATTTCCAAAGTTTAATTTTTAAGAGAAAAAAAAGGGTTTGTATGTGGTGAAGAAAAAAAAAGGGAAGGGGGGGGGAAGGAGGTACAAAAAAAATGTCAGGACCCTTTTGATTGCGAGTTTACTTTCTAGCCATCTCCAAATCATTGCGGAACATAAAAAAATTCCCCGATATTTCAACTTAAGAGTTTCTTAAGAACACAAAGTTGAGTTTAATGTATAGAAATTGTGATTTAAAAAAAAAGAAACAGTTATATTAATATGTAGATCTCGAGAATATTAAGTTAATTCAAAGGTACAAAAAAGGTGGTGGGGGTGGGTGTGAAGAGTTTGACACTAAAAAGACGCGCCTTACGCCTTACGTATATATTTGTCCAAAAATCATTCACAGAAGGAATTCTCACTCATTGTCGTTGTTGGGCTGGCTATATAATATAGCATTAAAATAAAACAGCTAAATGGTGCCACGACTTCTTTAAACATTTTTCTCTCACTATGATAACTATTTGGAAACAGATTTCTTTGAGAATGCGTACGGTATTATATGCTTAACAGCAAGCTTCCATGGGCGACAGTATTTAGCCCGCCCCCTTCCCCGCCACCCCTGAACTAACTATTGAGAAATAATCACCTTGATTTACATTGCACTACATTTTAAATAAAAAAATCCCTTTAACGATACTATTGGCATGGATCATCTTTCAGGGGGTGGGGGAAGCAGGGACCACACAAAGGCGCCATGCCAGCTTTAGAAATATGTACTCATTCGTATGCTTTCACGACCACTTACTATGCCAAGTTAATCATGCATTTTAACTGAAACTTTTAATATTTTAATAATCCCCTTATATTAACTTCACCGTCTTGTCTCTCTGTCTGTTGTGGTCACGCCCTCCCGCGGAATAACTAAAGTAAAAAATGACCCACTTCCCGTGATCCTATCGAGCTCTAATTTTGCACATAGACTTTTGCAACTAACAATTCATTATGTCAAAATTTCAGATCGATCGAATGTGCCGTATTTAAATTTATGAATTTTTAGATTATCTATATGTAGCATGTAAATGTTTCTGCTAGTCTGTCGCGCGGTGCGTATTATATTGATCATACTTTAATATTTTCCTGTCGCGCGGTGCGGGGGTATTATATTGATATTAAACATATTTTTATAATATTTTCCCGATCTGTAAATGCCTATGCTAGTCTGTCGCGAGGTGCGTATTATATTGAACATAATCAATACTTTTAGTTATGTCTCATATACAAGGGATCTATAGTAAGAACAAAATGCTTTAATTGGTTGTTTAATTTTATAAGGCAATATGGACCATCAACAACAAAAGTTTCCCTACTCCCATCCCGTGGCGCATTTATTTTTAAATCACGACAAAACCACAGGATCATTTCCCTTTGTTCAAACACATGCAAATGATCGGGCAGTCGTTGATCATCAGCGCACAGTGTGAAACTTAATAAAACTATGTCTCGCACCCACAAAAAAGGGAGAGCTAAGCCATCCAACCCCGCCCCCGAGACTCGATATCCAGGCAAAGGAGATCAATACCGATGCACCAGATAATCTCATTTCTCGCGGACACCACTCACCCCCTGACAGCCCCCCACCCACCTCCAACACTGCTGAAAAGAACTCTGGTAGATAAACTTCTTGCTTGCTATAATCAATAATTTTGAAACTTTTTTTTTACACATGACGCGGAGGTATGTGTAGCCCAGTAATGAGTAACTTGTTTGAAATTAAAGTATTTCCATCAGGAGGAGATATAATCATTTACATGCGTTCGCCCTTGGGGCACAGTTAAATAGCATTACAGTTTTCGGGAGTAAGTGGCGACATACTGGAGTAATTAAAGGGTCACCTCAATGTCTGCTTTATGTCTTAAAATTTAATGGCAAGTGACAATTGATTACTCTGTAAAGCATCGCACTGTTTTTAATGTGAAATTTTGGAAGCGGACAAAAACACAGGAATATACATTTAAAGAGAGTTGTGATGAAAGAAACCCTGGCTTCCAACAGACAAGTAGAAACCCTGGCTTCAGCAGACAAGTAGAAACCCTTGCTTCCAACAGACAAGTAGAAACCCTGGCTTCAGCAGACAAGTAGAAACCATGGCTTCCAATAGACAAGTAGAAACCCTGGCTTCCAACAGAGAAGGAGAAAACATGGCTTTCAAAGGACAAGTAGAAACCCTGGCTTCCAACAGACAAGTAGAAACCCTGGCTTCCAACAGACAAGTAGAAACCCTGGCTTCCAACAGACAAGGAGAAAACCTGGCTTTCAACGGACAAGTACTTACCGACAAGGTAAACTCCGTATGACGTCATGAGCCTTGTAAGGCTCAATGCAAACAGCGCACTGGTCAAAATCGTTCTCCAGCTCCTGTGGAAACAAAACAAATTATTTTAGTTTGTCTACCATCGAGACATGGTGTGGTCAATTCGGGATTCAATAAGTCAACATTACCAGTTATAATACGAATATATGCCTCCAGTGCCCTAACCCCGCTAGTACAAGAATTACGTTGTTTATATTAAATACAAATGCAACGCCGAAAGAAATTTTACAAATGCTTTGCTGCTCTACCATTTAGACTATGTTGCACATTTAAGTTATGGCAAAAAAATAATAATATTATAATTCAAAACGTAGTTTCAGAAAGAGACATCTTGTGACGTCTTAGATATAAAGCAGGAAGTATAAGTTTTGGAAGGTTGATTTGAGGCCATCTTGCAGACCAGACTCAAGTCATAAAATATGAATGTATACCACAGCCTACAAAGCAGATGGAGGCAGACAACATACAGAGGGAAATTGTTGGCGGTGGTGGTGATTACCGAAACAAGATAACATGAGGAGAGAAGGGATCAATCGAGATACAGAGATGATGGTGTTGGGTGGGGTGGGGGTGAACTGCCGACGTACGGTCGGCGGCTGTTGGTGATTTGCACAAGGAACAGCGTATTATACTAAAAGTAAACAAATGGAATCCGAAAACAGTGACACAAAAGTGAACAAGTCATTTTTTATCACACCCGGTTACGTTATCGATAATGTATTTAAGAGAACATTTCTACAAACCTATTAATTGTAGAGTTACGCGGTCTTTCTCCCCAAACAGTAATGGCATGCGATGAAGCTTTCAAATAAAATGGGAGATAAACAAATGAATAGCGTGATTTAAAAAGAGTTATCAACGCTTTATAAATGGACGAATACAAGGGTTTGTCCAATAATAAAGCTTTAATTTTTTTGTTTTAATCACCCAATTCTTTTGTTCATCTTGCATTTTCTTTCTCCCCAATATTATAAACAGCGTCCTCTCATTGATTGAGTGCAAGCGTGCGTAATAATCAAGTGGTGCACGTCTTAAGTGTTCAACAGAATGTTACGCGATATTTTGAAGGGCTTGGTGGAGCTCGCGTTATGCCAAGAATTGTTCTTCGTTATTTCCACAACATGAACTGTTAGTTGTCAAACGCCACTGGCAGCGGGGGATGGAAAATCGCTCTACCATAAAACTGCAGCGGGTGAAAACGTTGTCTCGGATATCTTCTTCTCACGGTGTTGAAGGGGCGGCATAAAAGCACACGAGTGGATGGATGCCCTGATTCTTCCACGAGCACAGACGGACAAACCACAGAACTCGTCGCAAGAGACGTAAACAATCGTTTATCTTCGAGCTAAGCCAAGAACAATGACATAATATACGAGAAAAGACAGAGAGAAAGCTGAGAATGTAAAAACAGAAACGTGAAGGGCCACCGTGGGTTCGGATGTCACCATGAATGTGGGACTAATGTTTCAACCAGATCTGTGTTACAGCTAAGTGCCGCGGGGAATGGACTCGTCGAGTGAGTTCCAAGACCAGTAAATAAAGATAGTGCATGTATGGAATTATATAAGTAGAGCATCCGTGGAGTAATAACAGACCATCACAGTGATGACCTTTGAATCTCCTTGCACATGTTTCAAAAAAACGATATGGAGCATAAGTGTTTCCACTCGCCAGCCCATCGATCAATGGTTTGATGTTGTTCGTTTGCCAGCTACGTTCGGCACAAAACTATCATCGGCCCACGAAACTTAAGTCAAGTCTAACCCGGCCCACCACACATAGTCAACTATATCTCAGACTCAACACACAAGGTCAAGTATATCCCCGGGGAACCACACAAGGTCAAGTATATTCCCCCGGCCCACCACACAGGTCAACTATAGTCCCCGGTCCACCACACAGTGTCAAGTATATCCCCGGCCCACCACACAGGTCAACTATATTCCCCGGTCCACCACATCAGGTTCACGGCCCACCCCGAACCTATCAGGAAGTACACATAGACACAGTTTACGGTTGTTACCGATGAAAAAAAGCAAGACAAGCATAAATTGTGTGCGAGTCCCGGTTGAAGTAGTTTTTTTTTAGCTTATCAACAGTCGACGTGTGCAGACAAACTTTTTGTTATTTAGTGTCAAAATGAGTTTAGAGTTAGAGACAATAATTACAATTATGTGACATTCCCTTTTAGAAACTAGCCTCTTCCATTTCACAGTTGTTGGAACCAGTTTTTGTGGCGTATTGGAAAAATGAAGCAGAACTCACTTCTCAGTTTTGAAGTTTCAAGTTACCAAATAATCAAAGAACAGCGAGGTACCTTCAAACCATTTTCAAAACATAAAATCATTTAATGATAAGCTTTACGCCTTGAATGAAGGAATACCTTACAGTTAACGTGTGGCACAGTGCTGTTTTGAAATCATGGAGGAAAGATAGGGTTTTTACTTCTTCTCTCCCAGCTACCGTTTAAAAAGGTGCATATTATTTCTTCTTCTCGAGGGGGGGGGGAGCGCCGCAATCCTAACCTAATTGGATCTGAGAGAGCAGCTGTTTGCTCTGTCCCCAACTGACTCCGCAACTGGGTTAATTAGCAATATGGAGGTTACGAATTCGGTTTTCTCCAGACAGGTGTATCAAATGCCACGTACGCGTCCCACTCATCAAAAACTCAGTAATGTATCAGTACGACGGAGAGTCCCATGTATCGATGTATGAAACGTATCCTTGAGGTGTGTTAGAAGTTTTAATAACTAAACTAAGAACAACATTGCGACCAAGTGATTGGAAAGGTCGGCCCGACGCTACCGCGTGGTGCTCATTAGAGAGAGTTTCAAATCAAATCCAAAGAACCAATTAAAGTAAAGTATCCCATGACCGAAGGTCGTAGGGGATCCCTAATGTTTCCATTAGAGCTTACTCGGGGCTTGTTTATACCTGGTGGGGGGGCCCCAATTCCCTTCCAGTGGTCAGCGGAGGACTTTCTTAGCGTATCATTTATATTGTGGCTTTGCGTGGGCTCGATCCCACGCCCCTCAGCTTGTGAAGAACCAATTACCGAGACTAAATGATAAACGTGTTTGACGAAAGAGCTGCTACAAGAATGTTTACACTATCAGAAAACATAAACGTTCGCATAACCCAAAGCCGACTAAAGCACTGCAGAGCTAGACTTCCGAATATGTTCAGACACATATTGACCGCAGACTAACCTCGGGTGGCCTCATTTAGTCCGATGCAAGGAGTCTCCAGAGGAAGATATGATGCGGGTAATTGGTTAGGTCTGTCTCCGTCAATCATGTGGACAGACTCGGTTTCATAGACTGAGACTAACGAACGACTAACAATGTGCTGAGACAATCGACCGTAGGAAAAATTGGAACTTATGGGACAGGCTGACACTGACTAAGATAAATGGGTGAATGGCTTACAATGCACGACGACAGTTGGCTGCCAAACCAATATCCCTCGTAAAAATATTTAAAGTGCACAAAATCGTCCAACTGTTCTTACAGACAATCGTGATTGTTTTATGCTATGACTTAAGTCTTTCTAGCCATTCTAACTTAAAACTAGGCACAGTAACGGCCATATCCAAATAATTACTGATAAAAAATTATTGAATGTATTCTTGAATGCTGTAATTGATGAAGCTAAATTTATAATGAATTTTATATTTCAGATTACAGCCCTTTTCATCGTTCTCGGCGCAATGATGTCGCTTTTATGTTACTTAAAAGAGCTCCAAACTATGGTAATGGGACTTTTATTTTGGAAAACAACGCAATAGAATAAGATAGTCATTAAACAATATAATTTGCAATGTCTGTCCGTGACGCTACTAATTTTAGAAAGCAGGGAAAACCAAATTACTGCACCAATGCATCAAAAGGTGTGCAAATTAAAGTTGCGCTGTAAAAAATATATTATATGACGTCATTGTTTTCGCTCATACATGTATTTTAATTTTGGAAAAGGGATCAATGTAAAAAGAGGATTTGATGATGGTTAATTATAAAATCAAAAAACAAAGGGGGGCGCCGTAGGCGCCCTACAACCCCTATTATAAAATACTTTGTACATTTCAGAAAGTTTAATATTTCGTATTTATCAAACAAGGACAAGTTAGTTGGGCTTTTGAAAAGGTCGGCGCCGTAGGCGCCCTAAAAAAAGTGCATTTTTTATAAAATAAATAGATTTCAGCTGAAAACTTCCGTCATTTTTGACGGGTGATAGGATAGTTTGTAAATAGTGTAGCTGGTTATAAAGTCACGTGGCTTCTCTTCAATCATAAGCTCAAATAAATTATAGACAAATACGCACATTATATAGATAGATGGATTAATGGATGGGTGGATTGACGGACAGAGAGACAGATAGGTAGGCAGATAGATTGACAGACAGATAGACAGATTGACAGTTGGATAAATAGATAGATAGATAGATAGATAGATAGATAGATAGATAGATAGATAGATAGATAGATAGATAGATAGATAGATAGATAGATAGATAGATAGATAGATAGATAGATAGATAGATAGATAGATAGATAGATACATAGATAAATTGGAGAGCTCTCAGAGTGGGAACTGATACCAGTTTACAACCAGACGCCATTACTTAAAGTATATACAATTATTATTATGGTGAGATATGAGAAGGAATAAGCACGCGATTCCCAAATGCCCCGTGCGGCAAAGGAAGCTTGCAAGAGAATCAATTATTCTTCTCATAAAGTATACTTTGTCAAGCTGTATATAATGTTGGATGCGTGTTTCACAGGCAAGGCGACACATACAGAAAGATAAGATATGGGCATACAATGATTTACTGTGAATGGAGATTAAAATTACAACGCACATTTTGTGTGTGTGTGTGTAGATAATGAAATTTTTTTATTATAAATAGTTAGATAAAAACATGAGAAAAATTAGTAATAAAATTATATAAAATGAGATAATGTATAATCGATTCCATTGACTCGGGCGTTTTAATTTACTTACAGAAACATAATCGGGGTATCATCATTTGAAGAGAAATAATTGTTTTTATAATAACAGAGTTACAAAATTTTTTGCGTGGATATATAATTTGCTTTTATCTTTTCTTAAAGACAAGTCACAGAACTGTAGAAAAATGTAACATCTATAATGAATCAGACACAACCAATTAGGCTTCCTTATACAGAGAGATTGTTGTGGGAAAAGTTGTATTTTAAAGTCTGTATGGTCAAGATCTATTTTGTCACGTCGAATTACTTGGGGGATTAGGAAGCTTTTAGCTGCACATGAGAAATAAACACATGAGAACCACTGCTGTAGCGACCGGACTCGTCTGACAAGAGAAAGAGGTTTGTTAACGCTGTTGTCGGAAGCAGGGCTACCAAAGGTCAAGGTTAGTGGTGGTGGCCGGTCCAATGTCGTTTCTGGGTGTAGCGCTAACAATCATGGTATAATTATTTCTAAATTTAAAAATAATAACAATTATTATTTTAAAAGAAATAACTATTTTTAAAAAAAAAGAAAACTTCATTTCAATCTGGTCCAAATGTTGGTTGTATTACATGTACCTTAAAGAACAGAGGCCGCTTTTCCATTTCTCGTTTTACTGTGTTCCACTAATATACAAGTAAATATATATTATAGATAATTATTGGTAGTTTTGAAGATGATACTGGCATATACGGAAGGTTATTCCTCAATTACTAACAACGCTTGCTTGAATTTCATTTCTACTTGACAAATTTGGACAAATGAAATTTCCAGCAATGGTTGACGGACCACGGGACGGCCCGACACTACATTAAAATGAAACATAAAAGAAAACATTTGAAACTAATCCAGACATGACGTAAAAATTCATCATTTAGAATCGTCATAAAAAAGGGGAAGTAATCTATTTCTGGACCACGAGTTATTTTTTCCAAAGCCGAGAAGACAAAATAATCCCGCGAGCTTCTTTGAGGATCTTCATGTCTGTCGGGCACATGAGCTTTGCAATATAAATATGTTTTCACGATCATTTAGTCTAAGATATAGTAGGGTTAACAACTCACAATTATTTTCTTTAACAAAACTGTGGTGGTATAAGAGTGATCCATTCTGAAATTCAAGAGTAAAAAGAATATAAACACATGACATTGAATTCCGCGTACCTTCAGTATATTCGGGTTTCTCTCTACAATGCTGCACTGAAGAAAGTTTCAATGTTACAAAATTGGAATGAGTGAAACAAAGTGATTTTAGTTGGAGAAAAATAATGTTTGCGTTGCTGTGGGATACCGAAACAAACTTATTGAAGTTAACACATCTATGTTTAAAATGAAGTGGTTTTTATTTTTTATTATTTGTGTGTGTGCAGACTAACTTTGATTTGATCACTGCTTCTAACATTGTAATGACACAAGTGCAATTAGTAGAGAAAAGATAAACGACACACGCTAAAATGATGATAGATATCTCGGCTCCCACAGAGACAAGATAACTGACACCCCAACAGCGTTAACAGAGAGACCAACAAGTGACACCCCGAATGAGCTCCTACACAAACGCGTCCTCTGTCGTCTGAAAAATTCAATTGCCAGACAACCACTTCTATATTTATTCCGAAAAAGTGTATACTGTACATCAATTTTGTTTTAAAGTTTTTATTTTTTTTTATTTTTACATTTAAAATCAATATACATAATTTACAATGTATGTCACGTCCCGTCTGTCCTGTCCGTGACGCAACTAATTTTAGAAAGCAGCGCACCAAATTACTGCACCAAAAAATAACTCTTTTTGAACGTCCGCATAAAATTTTTCAATAGGGAAATAAATGAATAAAATTAAATTGGATTAAATAAATGAAAGTTCTGTATTACGTTATTTTTTAATCTGATGTGTATTTATTTTGAAAACATCCGTCATTTTTGACTGGTTATATACTAGTAAATAAATAAATTAAATTTAAAAAAACAACACCTAATACTAATTTCGGTTGCTCCAAGAATTGTGTTGTTTTTTTATAGAACCTCACTACATTTAAAGAATTAAATAGCATGATCTACAAATTCATTGACAATGACATATACTATGAATGATATACATCATTTTAATATAGCTCTTGGTAACTTTTTTTTTAAAAGAATGTGGTTTCATCATGACAGCATGACTTTTAAAGTAATTTTAAGGTTGCATACAATAATGTTCAAGTTTTACCATTCATATTGTTTCATTTTTCAATCCTTTAATTCGCAAATTAATTTTACATTAATTTCTTGACATGTGAGTCCATTCCCTTTGTCTATCGTACCAATTTTTTTATTTTTTGTTTTTGTTTTTGACCATGTTGCGTATACGTAGATAATTTATATGCCCTTGAAAGCTATGTTTGGCTCCCACGATTCTTTAGCCTGTAACACACCCTCGAAAATTGAATCGAAATACAACTCTGCTTTTTTTTTATTAATCCAAAAAACATTTAAGGGCCACCTTTGCTGGTGAGTCTTTGATACCCTCAATTTCTGCTCCTCTTTCCCTCGCGCCGATCAATAAGACAGTACAGGGCCATCACAACCAGGGATATCTGGGTGCTTCCCGTCTCCACCCCTCCTTTCTATCACAATTTCTGCTCCTCTTTCCCTCGCGCCGATCAATAAGACAGTACAGGGCCATCACAACCAGGGATATCTGGGTGCTTCCCGTCTCCACCCCTCCTTTCTATCACAATTTCTGCTCCTCTTTCCCTCGCGCCGATCAATAAGACAGTACAGGGCCATCACAACCAGGGATATCTGGGTGCTTCCCGCCTGCACCCCTCCTTTCTATCACAATTTCTGCTCTTCTTTCCCTCGCGCCGATCAATAAGACAGTACAGGGCCATCACAACCAGGGATATCTGGGTGCTTCCCGCCCGCACCCCTCCCTCCCATCGATCAAACAGAACGACCTAATTTAGGTATAATCCAAATTGCACCTCTTAATCTTAAAATGATGAAACAATTTTAACAGGGACTACCCCACATTCCAGTTCCGCACAAGAGCCATTGCACGATTCATGCCCGTCAATATTTGCATCCCAAAATTCGGTGGCGATTAATTCGCAGCGGATTTGCGAAACTATTGACTATTGTTAATGCCACCCGGATGTGCCCATAATTTAGCAGCGATCTCTTTTTACGATACGAATTCTGCATCTTTCCGGCAATAGTCGACTATACAAAAAATAATAATGGACACCAAGGCGTACAACCAAATCTGCCCTTCTACCAAGCCGTGAGCAGATAATGTGCAAGAGTTTTCGAAGGGGCAAGAATACATTTATTCACACCCATCCCGATTTTTAGTAGGTATTTTTTTCCTAAAAAGATCAAAGCATATTTTCGCGCCATGCAAGTCTGACGTCCGGGGACCCTTCACCCCCTGTGGTAATTAACAATGCACATAATATGCGCCAGACAATGCACACAATATGCGCCAGACACAGACAATGTACAGAATATGCCCAAAACAAAAAGTATACTGTGTTACGCATTTAAACACAGAGACGTTGTTTAAAAATCAAGCACCGGTTGTGTGTCAAACGTCCACTGAGTATGCGTTTACCATCTATAGAGGGGAGTAAATCATACGTGCAAAGGCTTAGAGTTTAAGAGGAAAGCTAAAACATCTCCGAATGTACGTCAACTGTGGCATTGAGAAAACAATAGTGTCAACTCCAGAAAACCAGTGTTTTCCTCAGTGACGCACGAGCTTCATTGAGTGAAATCCAAATCAGAAAAGGTTCTGAACCCGTTTCAGTGCCGCGACCCCATGATAATTGTATCAGTGTCGAAACCAGAGATAGGTCTCTAGACTCTAGACGGTAATGACTTTGAAGGAGGCTGGTTGCTAGCGATATGAAAGTTGTTTTCTTTAGACTCATGACTCAGTATTTATGTTCAGTCCAAACACCTTGAAATGCGATTTAAGAGGGGCGATTAGATCACGGCTATTCGCCCAATATTCGGTATGTGATGTCGTAATCACTCAAGTCTGCACCAATTTTACAATGTACTAAACGCATTTCGTATTTACAGAGAAATATAGTTTTGTAAAAGTGAATGTCTCAGTGGGTCTACAGTTAATAAACAAGAAGAAAATTCAACGTAAGGAAACTCCAGTCAATGGAAAGAGATAGGACGGGGCCTCCTGTTCCGGAGGGGAGGGGGCAGGTAAAAGATTGGCGATGCGATGAAAAGGGGTGGAACAGGTGAAAATGATCAAGGGGAGAGACTTGCGATTAGGTTTGATCGAATAAGGTTGCCTGCCGACAAGTGCATTGCTTTGTTACGCCATACTCTGTCGTCGTCTTCAGACAAATCGTGCCGTACGTATGTGCACGGCAGGCGCGTGACGCGAGTATCGACCTGAGCACGAGCTTACGACCTATATTTCTTAGACGTCGATTCGGCGACGCAATTACGGGAGCCTAAAGATTGCAGAGGCGGGTGGAGGAAAAGACATACGAACCCAACATTGAGAGAATAAAATATCTACTAAAAAATGACTGACTCGGCAGGGTTTTAAAACAATGCTGTAAAACAACTGAAAAGTTGAGATTAAGACACGTGCTCATAAAAAGTAACAGCAATAACACAAAACAAACTCCAATGAAATGACAAGGAGAGGATAATCCACACAGATACCATCAAATGTTATAACACGCCACTCTGTTGAGAAGCTACCATGAGGTGCTTCTGGTCAGATGCTAATAGTTGGTCACTCTACAGAAGGCCATTCAAACAAATGACAGGACAAGTGTAGCATTCTGATCACTCTGATGGATAGTAGGTGGAGTGGTTCGGGGTAGGAGATAGGTGTTTTCACCTTCGGCCTTTAATATACAGTTTACAGATCCTGCGGGTGTCGCATAAAATCATTTTTTTTAATAAAAAAATATATAATCTAAATCCCTTTAAGAATAAAAAAAAACTGTAGAAAAAAATAAGGAGAAACTAATATTTTTTTCCGAATCTACACGTATTCAATGCAAGAGCCGCGTGTGAATCGAATGTTTGTGATATTTTTGTAGAACATTTGGGAGTAATTTAATGTCTTTGATAAAAGAGGATTTCTTAAAACTCGACATTAACCAAATGTGGTCTTCACATTGGAAATCTCTGAACCTAACAACCAATTGTTCAGCCTGGAACAATGCAGTTACCACATTATTATCCACTTGACATTACGCCTTGCTCTAATCACATTAGACATTAACCGCCGAACACTGGCAGCGGGAAGGCGTGAAATAACCACTTACTCGATTTACTAGACGTAACATACCTTCAAGCACCGCACTGGATAAGAAGGCTCAATTATTTCTAAACCTCTAGTATAATCTCTTTTAGCATCTATTGAACACAGGGCTACCACAACGTTTACGTGTATTTCAAGAGTTACAATTCATGTGATACCGGGTGTTAAGAAGGAGTGCATACATACAACTCAAAACGCCGGTTTGTCGTAATTTACTGTAATCCATATGTGATCCTAACCAAATCCCCCCCCTCCAAACACCTCTACCAAACGCTTAACTTTTCTGCCTGACAACGACTCCCCTCCTCCCCCAAGTACAATTTTACAGTATTTATCTTGACGTAGCAGTCAGAAGCTCCTAAAATACTTTATTACATCCCTTATATTAACTTCACCGCCGTCTCTGTCGTTCTGTCGTCATCTGTCTTGGGCGGGCAGAAAAACAAAAGTAAAAAATGACCCACTTCCCGTGATCCGACCGAGCTGAAATTTGGCACATGGACCCGTCTCACCTAACAATGCATCGTTATCAAAATTTCAGATCGATCGAACGTACCGTAATTAAATTAATGCATTTTTAGTTTATTCTTATATAACGTATGTAATTCAAATTCACGGTTTGTTATTGTTTTTTTTCACGTGGTAGCTCAGTTCGCGTTGACGCGACCCATCGAAGTACCGGCGTGCTTTTGTTTACATTTTACGTGTCATGCTGAGCTCGCCCCCCCCCCTAGGGTTATGAAGCAAAGTTGAATTAAGACAGATTCAGTCTGTAAATGTTTGTCACGTTTGAAAATAATCAATACTGTTAGTTATGTCTCATATTAAGGGATTTATAGTCAATAACTTTGTTTTTACGGGTTTGTTTTATTTTTCCATCGATAATCTAAACGCCGCCAAATAATAGTCGCCTGCCATTAAAAAACCATTATCTACATATATTAGTAATAATATTTCACCAGAAATTAGGACAGGCACAAGACGCGAGCAAATAAGCATGATGAATGACCCTCGCTTCGGTCGACCAATTTTATGGTTGGCAAGCGAGGGTAGTGCAGGGTGGGGAGGGGGCCTCAACCGCAGAGCGCATGTCTCGAGACCAAAAAAATGTGTGGGCAGTTCCCCCAAAGTTCACTCGCGTTGTTCCCATTTCTTCGTGTTGCTGTTTGTGTCCGTTCTTTCCCCCCTTTCTTTGCACTACCTATGAGCAAGTCTGGGGCGTACGCTACGCCGCAGGAGCGTATGCTACGCCGCAGGTCGTATCTAGTTTAAACAAAAACAAAATTTTTGACTATAAATCCTTTATATATGAGACATAACTAACAGTATTGATTATTTTCAAACGCGACAAACATTTACAGACTGAATCTGTCTTAACTCAACTTTGCTTCATAACCCGAGTCTCGTCACCGATCGCTTGACCGAGCTCAGCGTGACACGTAAAATGTAAACAAAAGCACGCCGGTACTTCGAAAGGGTCGCGTAAACGCGACAACTCAAACTCTCACGTGGAAAAAAAACAATAACAACCCATGAATTTGAAATAAATTCGTTCGATAAGGATAAACTAAAAATGCATTAATTTAATTACGGTACGTTCGATCGATCTGAAATTTTGATACGATGCGAGAGCGGACGGGTCCGTGTGCCAAATTTCAGCTCGATCGGATCACGGGAAGTGGGTCATTTTTTGACTTTTGTTTTTCCGCTCGCCCAAGACAGACAGAGAGAGATGACGACAGAGACGGCGGTGAAGTTAATATAAGGGATTTAAAAAAAAACATTTTCACTTAAGTTCATGCTTTCAAGAATGGAGCTCACTGCATGACGGTATTATAGCCCTCTCAGCTCTGTTAGTATAAAAACACAAGATGAGATTAGGGGTAGAGTCGGTTTTGACGATAATTAGGCAACCATTTGGCCTAGTTTTGAAAAGAAGCCATGTTACCTCGCGACCACGGGCGACATGTATTATTATTACTAAAGCATGTCATATGACAACTTAAGTAGATCTTTAAACGTCACAAGAAGCCAGACGAGCGGGACCAACACTTTTAGACTTAACAATCTGATCTAGAATTTTAAGCCAAACACCGTGCACTGGCGGCGAAACTCGGTCAAACGAGTTGATTGATGAATGTTAGACGGCCGACCTCTAACAAACGTCTTAACTCTCAAGCATCTTATATAAGATTTACAGCTGCAAGTAAAAGCAGGTCACTTTCCATAGCTAAATTATATCTACTCCATTAACATTTGTACGTGAAATGGAACCAGGGGTCAAATGGGGAAAAAAAACCAGCAAAGACTAGACTTTTTACAAAATTGTTCATTATTCGGACAAGAATTCTTGATAAGAAAAAGTGATTTTTGAAGGGAGCAAAAAGTATTTTATTAATTAAAGAAAAGATTATAATTGTTTTTAAAAAATCCCATGATTTCATCCGGATATTTGGATGAGTTTCAGGATTTTCCACAATAATCCCGAGTTTCAAATCAATGCTGTGAAAGCTTTACACAAAGAGAGAGAAAAATGCTAATACAGTTTTAACAATGGAAGGTATACATTTTTTGGAAAGATTAAATACAGCCTTAGCAAAGACCCGATACAGAACTGTTATGGAGATGTAACAGAGCCTCGGCGAAAGAAAGAACCGCAAACAACTAGAAATGTACATTAATCACAGCATCGATCTCAGCGTAACCTGAGCACAAGGATGAGATCGTCTCGCATCTCTGCCATTTCTCGGCATAAGGGGGAGATCACATGTGACAAAACATTTCTCAAGATATATTTTTAAAATTTTTAATTTGTTTTATACTTGTTCGTTCGGAATTCTCTGGGTCGTTTAGATTAGAATACAAGAAATAAAGTTTAAAATCATGGTTTACCAAATTGCTGTCTCAAGGCGGTGCAAAAACGTGTGATTAAGAAAAGGGGAGAGCCATGCCGTTTAGCCTATAGGCTACGCGTACATATCAAATAGGTTTTATAATTTTGTATAAGACGACTTCTTATTGTTTTAAAATGGTTTTCAAAAAGATAAATATGAAGGTATGCGTTTATCTAATTGTAGGATTATAATGCACTTTGACATCACCTCTCATTAAAGAAACTAAATGCTCTCAATAATTTCTTCGCGTGTCTCTTAAATAATCGTTACCATAGTGAAAACTGTTTCAACCGCAGTTTAGTATTTCCCTTCTCGTTCATAATTGTGTATAATTTATGGATAATAAAGAAATCATGTTCAGTTTCTTATTTCCTAATATTGATCATGACCCGTGGCCGCCCTATGCTATTACACGCGTAATTAAGTTGCTTCTAAAAGTCTGAAGAAATTTTAAAGCATAACTTGTTCAGGTGACATCATAAAAATAAAATAAAGATGTATCTATTTCAAAGTTGTCAAGCAGCAACCAGGAAGATGACTTGTAACATTATCATACAGCTAATGGAACATTAGTTTTAAAAAACGAACAAATATTTTATAATAAAAATGAAATCCATTTTTAATACTATGAATACGCATCAGAAAGATTAACACATTTTTGTGTTTTGTTTTAATATAAGTTTCAACCAAGATGTATTTATTTTAAAAACAACTTTAAGTATAAAACATATTTCAACTTTGAGACGTAGAAACTGTACAAACACAAAAATCGCTGAAACTGTGCATACACAAAATCGCACTGCAACAAATGGGACCCGGAATCCAATATGTAAAACCATCCATTCAACTAACACTTACTACCATTGGCCTTGGGAATAGGTTGTATTTTAACCGGGGGTATGTATACACCTTTAATGTCAATGGAAAACGACTGTCACATCAAAGCATCTTTAATTTGACCAGTGATAAAATCAGCACAACAAGCTCTGATTTATGAGCCTCGGTTTATTGAAAACGACCAGGACACGTGTACGTTTCAAGATGTTTGTCATTTACTTCAACTTGATGATCAGTTTAATTTTAACCCAGATGTCTATTAACTTCAGATGTAGTGCAAACAACAACAAATGTGTGCGTTTAGTTTGCGTAATCGCAGGGCAGACATTGCGTGTATCAGGTTGGGTGAAAATCCTACATCTTAGCTCTGCTTGGTCAGTCTCACAATAACCCACGATTACGATTTAAGGCTAACGTTATTCACACAGCTGTGGGAATATTGTCTAGCCTTATTCACACAGCCAAAAAAATGTTACAAGTTACAGTTATAGTGACTTAAAATTAGAAGCTAACCTATAGGCTTTAGGTCGTTAGGCTAATAGTATTAATAGCTAATGACTATTGTATTTAATTTGTAAACTTTAAATAGGCTTATTAATAATATATAGCCTATAGTATAGGCTATAAATGAACATCATTATTCATTACGATTATCCTACTATCAAAATAATTTCGCAGAAGAATGGGGAGATTTAAAGTTAAAATATTACTAATAGTTTTAATAATAAAATGTTTTTACCCCTTTGTGTTAACCTTTTGAGTTTGAGAAAAATATTCCATACCTGAAATTACTGGTATGTAGTTATTACGTCTAATCTTAGTACCGGTCATTTTTCTATCTGTTGAAGTCAGTCATAAAATGACTTGACGTTTTCTAGCCACCCCCTTCCCCGTATGATAATGAGATATATTTATATGTTAGTAATATATCATTTTCCTATTACAGCTAATTATTTATACAACATTGATTTTGATATCTATTGTGTGGGGGCATAAAAATAATTAAAGTCTCGTTTTAAACGTCTTTCAAGTTTTGAAGTGACTGGAATGTTATGTTTTTATCAACAACATGAGCAGACCTGCATACCAGAATTTTACTATACTATAGTTGGTCCAAACTCTTTACTAATTCATAATCATAGTAGGTTAATTATTATTCTTCCCAAAAGCCATTAAAGTTAACTAAAGCATGCAAAAGAGTAAGAGAAAGACTATAATTAGTATAATACTGTATACAAGAAGAGGGAGCGTCTGTAAAACAACAGATAGTGGAGGCATGGGCATGGGGAAAATAAAAATGTTTCATGGAACTTTGAGCCTGCTTGAGTGCTCATAGAATATGTAATAGTAATACAAACTGCCAGCACCCTGATTGCGGTTTTTAAAAAAATATATACATAAAATAAAAAACATAAATATAAGTAAATAATTTAAATAAAAATAAATTAAAAAAAAATAATTTAAAAAACCAACAAAAAACCACTAAGCAACTGCACTGGGATTCGATCCACCTATCGAACTAATACAGGTCGCGTCCTCCTAACCACACATCTAGAAATGCTGATGTTACAAGTGCATTTTTTAAAGGTATAACTATAATTAACCAATCAAACACCAATGCTCATGCGTCACTGTGTGAATAACCCTAGTCAGTATTCCCACAGCTGTGGGAATAATCACTCCGACGATTTAATTCGTTTTCAAGGACATACAGTACACTGTCCGTATGGTAAGGATGAAAACCTTATTCGTTTTAATGCTAAGATACTTACTAAAATAATGAACGGCCTATATTAAATTTGAACATTATTATTTTTTAAAATGCGCAAACAAAGTCAAGAAAAAATTATGTTTGGAGAACAAAATTGTCAAATTTTACGGCGGCGAAACAAACATTATGCTGCGAAAAAAAGTCGATGAAAGATTTCTGGATTATGGTTGGACAATTGGCGGACTAAGTTTCGCATTGGTAGCCATCTTAACCATTAGCTTTCATTACTATCAAATATTTTACGTCAATCCTTTAACAGTTTCAAAATACCTAAAACTAAATGCGCATCTAATGATTCTAATGGTTGATGAATCAACATGAGACAAACACAGTCCATGTAGTTGTAGGACTTAGTTCTCCTGAGACTGATACATCAACATCAGCCCTGTTCTACAGTGTGGGTATGACATAATTCCTACAACGGAGAACCAAACATCATAGGGGCTAGGAGATATTAGCACAATAAAGGAATGACGTTGCACATTATTTTATTTCACCGGAGCATTACATTTCTCTTCAAAACACTAGCAATTAACATGCTTAATTGTTGTATTTGCATAACTGTATTCATCTCAAACATCTAGATTAATCATACGCCATAAGGGTTCCACCAAATTCCGGGGGAATATGGACCCGTGGGGGAAGGGGGTTAAAATGCGTTCGACCGAATGGTTTGTTGACATCGTGTCTTGTCATAACAAGCATATGACCAACAAGGTGAAAAGGTAGATTGTAAGTATTTTTTAAAGTTTTAATATATTTAAAATGTGTGAAAAGCCCGATACATTTGCATGGATCTTATTATGTTGCAGTGTTATTTCTAACGTTGATGAGATTTAAACAAACAGCCCCCAACAACATGCCATACGAGTATAGCAGGGACGTCTCAAAGTGTATGCAAATAATATGACATCAGAACTGCATAATTTGTGTTAGTGTAAGTCTTCAGTACTACAGCCTTACAAGTAGTGATCAAAACTATTCCTGGCCAGATATTGAGCTCAGTCACGTTGAAACAAGGATTTGCAGAGTGACCTTTGGAACGGTCTACCTGTCTAACGACACCACGAAGTACCCCTCTTATTTTCCAGCAGGTTCATGCACCAAATCTATAATTAAATTCCAGGAGTTTTCCAAGATCTGTTCGTGATAAAATATAAAAATCTGCACATTAAGTGTTGCTTTAAAAAAAATGATATATAAAAAAAAATAATTTTTTAAAAAATGGCTCAAAAACTGTTGTCTCGTCAAAAAATAAATAAATATTGAAACACTAATTTTTTTTACCTAAAAATCTTACAATAAAATAAAACAAGACATTTAAGGGGAAATATTCAGGGAGTTTCGAAGGAACTTTATTTTATTAATGTGAAACTTCAGTAGATTTCCGGGATTTTTAACTTGACGTTCCTTTCCTATTGAAACTAGTGACAGACACATTGATAACCCCTTTGTCAAAGTGTTTTATAATCTATTTCTCAATCTTCTGTCTCCTTTAGGCTCAGTGACAGAATCCTCCGAACCACACAAACAAATTAGGCCCCATTAGCATTCTACTCTAAAAACAACAAATTATCCACGGGGATATGGCCAATGTTGTTGAACATAGATAAGCGAAACACATAGAAAAGTGGTTCGCTGGTATACAACACGTTTTTCAGCACGACCGAGCTAATTATCCAGCAGTGAGACCGCAGAGAGCATGACTGATCTAAGGACTCACTTGACGCTGCGGGCGTTCTTACCTTATCCCCAGACTTGATGGTTTTCTGTGGAATCTTGGCGATGGCTTTCTTGGCAGCACAGGCTAGACGTCTCTGATTGGACAGGAGATAAAGGGAGAGAAAAAAAATAGAGAAAAATTAACAGGCTGCTGGGTAAATAATAAAAACAACATTCTAATAGATCACTAAACAACAATGGTTCTCAAATGTATCAGTTGGAAATTAAATTTTTTGACAGCTTCATGTAAAATGTAATTGGTAACAAGTGAGCATTGTTTTACATAAAAGAACAGGACATGAATAAAGCAGTGTGATATAGTGAAAGTTATGATCAGTCATGTGATAGAGGCAGCCTATTGTGGTCGATACAATTCCAAAACATTAGATAATATAGGGAAGTAAATCACTTTAAAACGGCATTCTTAAACCTGCTTTAAAACTATACCTAACCCATAAACTGTCATAAGGGCCAATGATGGGCCCTTTCTTAAGGTCGTTGTTGTGGTGTAGGGCCCAAATTAATCGGCCTCTAATAAAATTAACATTATAAATGCACTTCGCAATTGGTATGTTTGTTTTTATTTAAAGGGATAGAACTCTTATTAACTCGCTCAAGTTATTAAAAATTAGTAAAATGGAAGAGTGTTTAACTTAGTCTACACTTGGAGCAGTTAATGGACACGAATTTTTGAAGGATTTTTTTCCATTGAGTACTTTTAATGATATTTACGGAATCTGATATGTTTATTTGTATTTAGAAAAAGATGGACTACTCTGTTTGTAATGATAGTATAAGGATAATAAAAACAAGATTTATCGCTGAAAGAATCATCACATTAGTTGATGTCCAGCATACAGTTCATACACGGTAGCTGGTAGTCACAAAAGATGTTAGCAACAACTAGTAACAGTTTAAAAACTAATTAGGAGCAGAAATACTTGTTTATTTTAAATGTTTGCTACTTTGACTAATACAAACAGTAATATTTTAAAAAAATAATTAAAAATTAATTAAATTTTACGTTTTTATTTTGGAGTCATGTGTGGCTTTCTACATGTGATATTAATAAGTATCTATTTTTTAGATCACTAATATATATTTTTATTTCTAAAACCCCCCAAAACGATATACTTTTTTTTTAGTAGTTGGAGACTTCTTCATTAAAAATATTATTCCCTTAAAATGGGAGCCAACGGCTACTGTGAGAGTGAGTTTTAGTAGACATTTTACTAACATTTTAAAGACAATGCGTAGTTCATCAAAAATTATTCACATGTTTATCAAAGCCTTACCAAAAAATTCGTAGTCCAGTTCACTATCAGAACATATAGACTTATATGGGTCTCTGAATTTGTTTTCTTTTAGCTATTTGAGTAATACTATCAAAAGTTTTATAATTTAAAAAAAAATAAGGAAGAAAGAAAGAAAGCTTGACACGACAGAACGATTGTATTTGACAGCTCGTGGGTTAAGGGAGTCGGTATGCCATCTTTATCAGCTGCTGACATTACTTCTTCAAGGAACCAGTTACGTTACATACAAAAATATTTGGTAACATTAAGCGCTTCTAACAATGAACCATAAGTAGTTGCATAAATGTAATATTTTTTATTGCATTGGTAACAGTTGTTTTTTGTTAATGTTTTTTTTTCCCCTTTAGATTACTTTTCCAATAATTGAGTCATGGTTTACCTTGCTAAGGTGTAATGTGAATGACTTTGTATGGACCGATTCATTTTATGATAAAATGTCAAAATAATGAGTTGGAATGAAACAAAGTTTGTGAGATGAAAAAGGTAGGTGGGGGTAGGGGGCATGTGAACCTTGTTTTCTCAGAACAAGAAATATGGGATTAACCCAGAAGGAAACGCGAGATGCACAAGTGAGTGAGAAAATAAAACAAACCCGTAAAAACAAAGTTTTTGACTATAAATCCCTTATATATGAGTCATAACTAACAGTATTGATTATTTTTTAACGCGACAAGCATTTACAGACTGAATCTGTCTTAACTCAAATTTGCTTCATAACCCTAGGGGGGGGGGTGGGGGGGAGAGGGGAAAAGTCTGGTCACCGATTCGCTTGACCGAGCTCAGCGTGACACGTAAAATGTAAACAAAAGCACCCCGGTGCTTCGATGGGTCGCCTCAACGCGTCAACTCAAACTTTCACGTGAAAAAAAAACAATAACAAACAGTGATTTTGAATTACATACCTCATATAAGGATAAACTAAAAATGCATTAATTTAATTACTGTACGTTCGATCGATCTGAAATTTTGATACGATGCATTGTTAGGTCAGACGGGTCCATGTGCCAAATTTCAGCTCGATCGGATCACGGGAAGTGGGTCATTTTCGACTTTTGTTTTTCCGCCCGCCCGCCCATGAGATGACGACAGACAGACAGAGAGAGACGGCGGTGAAGTTAATATAAGGGATTTAAAAATGGCAAGTTAGTCGACTAGACACGGAGTGACCCAAACAGTAAGTTGTTTGAGCTATGAAACAAGACCCTTCCAATCGGTCAAATATTGTACTTTTCCGGTATTCCCAAGACAAGTTGGGCACGTGACCTCATACGGCAGCTTCTGGATCTTAATGAAAGATCTATTTCTCTCCACTGGTGCGAACAAATCAAATAGGAATACAATGCTTCAGAAGCGGGGAATCATACCGTTAAGATGAGGAAATCAAACGTTAGGTTTGACAAAAAATGTTGAGGATTTAAAGAGCGGCCACAAATTATTTCTCTAAAAAAGAGTTAACCCTAACACTAAGCCCATGTCAACAAATACAAATAAAGATACGGAAAAAAAACACTTTCCGGGAACCTTGTCAAGAAATTTCCTAAGTTCACTAATTTTGTCTCCACACCCCCCCCCAAATCAAATCATCTTGCAAAAGCATGGATAAGTGCCATATAGGGCGGGAAGTCCATCATGAGATTTATGTCGCTTCCAACTATTCCACCCCCAAAACATAGTAAGACATCCAGTAACTTAGAGCTGTTTAGTAATAAATGGCGCTACATAACAACCCAGCCACAACCAATGGAAGACTGTCCCCACCTAATAAGGGCGACTCTAGTTTTTAATATATATTTAAAGATCTTCACGACACCTTACGCTACTATCCTTCAGTTCAAAATATTTTTTCATTAAATATTTAATTATTTCTTTATTTTTTGTACGCACTGAAACAAAAGCATGTGCATTAAACAGATTTCTCTTACGCTCTTTAATTTTTGGAAAAGCTTGAAATCGGTTTTCAAGGTCCATGCATACTAATTCGATCTGAGGCCTTAGACCAGTGATGGCGAACCTTTTGGGGCCGCGTGCCCAAAATTCAATTAAAACCTAATTTTATATAGCAAAGTGCCAACACAAAGTGGTTTGACTAAGTAGTAATATTTGAGTTGCGTGCCGGCTGATGAAGCTTTGCGTGCCGTCTTTGGCACGCGTGGCATAGGTTCGCCATCACTGGTCTAAACTTTGCCAACGAGCTTAAGCTGCTTTATAAATCGTATGGCAGAAACTTTTTATAAATGAGAGTTTCTTGTGTCACTGTATAATTAAGTGTAATTGAAATAAAGTTAAAAGAAAATAGCAGTAAATTACATTTTATTCGCGTTAACTTATCGAATAGAACTCGGATCTCTTGGTCAGAGAGCGAACACTCTACCGTTGCGCCAGCAATTTATTGTGAAGTTGATTTAGTGAAAATACATATACTATATAAATCGAAAGTCAGTTAAAATGTAACTATTTATTTAAACCAACCAGTTGATTACATGTACTACTGATTGATTATGATTGATTCATTTATTGTCATGTGAAATCGATGTGCATGCAAAACTTGAGCTCGATGAGACCACGGGAAATATTGATTAGACGATTTAGACCCAGACAGGCAGAGCAAAGTAAATAAAAGTTGCATTAGAACTGCCAGCGACCGTTTCAACAAGACAATAATACACAGAAACAATGTGTCGGGGATTTGGGTGTTGGCGGGGTCACCTGTGCCCGAGTATAACCAATCAACAAACCCCGATAGCTCTTGGGTCAGAAATTCAGGGGGGAAATGGCATCAGTATAAATGAGATCATATAAATGGTGTCTAGCCCCATTAGCAACCAGCTGCTGTCTAACGTGTATTATCAGATAGACGAATCTCCCTATAGAATTAATGCTCAATAATTGGCAACCTGTATTTCTTAATGCGACATTTGCAGGCTCTATCACCACACCACGAAAAAGTACGCGAGGTGCAGTTAGCTATAATACTCAACAGCTAACAGTTTACATACAAAGAGTTATTTTAAAATACAAAAAGAAAGTTAACGCAAACTTGCGCTGGACTAAGACTACAGTGGTATCAGGAAGGAATAAATAAAGGTAAAAAAATGATTTTTAAAAACCATGTTTTTATAAGTGGACTAAAAAGAAGAAAATAATTTAAAACTTATAAGTTCAAGTACCTTGATTTAATATGACTAAAAACGTGGGGCGGGCGCTTATGGGGTTTAACATATGCGGTTCACTCATTCTCTCACTTATAGATCTCTCTTTTGCCTTCTAAATTAGAAATCTTTAATTTTTATACACCCGCCCCACGTTTTTAGCCATATTAAATCGAAGTACTTGAACTTATAAGTTTTAAATTATTTTTTTCTTTTTAGTCCACTTATAAAAACGTGGTTTTTAAAAATCATTTTTTTTTACCTTCATTTATTTTATTCTTTTTAGTCCACTAATAAAAACGTGGTTTTTTAAAAATATTTTTTTACCTCTATTTATTTTACCAAACACCTCATCAGCGCCCGCCCAACGGTTAATAACAAAGCGATGAGGTCACGGGGTGAACTCGCCACGTGAAATTAAACTACGGCAGACGGGTACAGATGCTTATATAAAGATAAACTAAGAAATGCATTAATTTAATTACGGTACATTCGATCATTCTGACATTTTGATACAATGTATTGTCATCCAAGATCTATCTGTGGTAAAATTTTGAGCTCTCTAGGACCATCAGAAGTGGTTTAATTTTACGTTGGCAAATTTTAAAAATTGCGGGCAGACACGAAAGCAAGTATATAATAAAATATAGATAAACTAAACAGTTAAATAATTTAATAACGGTACATTCGATCGATCTGAAATTTTGATACAATGCATTGTCATCCAAGATCTATCTGTGGTAAAATTGTGAGATCTCTAGGACCATCAGAAGTGGTTTAATTTTACGTTGGCATATTTGAAAAATTGTGGACAGACAAACAAACAAATCCACAGGAACGAAAGCGAGTTAATAAAACGTGGTTAAAAAAGAAAGCCAATACATTCTCGACATTGCTTGTGTCAATTCGTGATTTGCAATGTCAAAGTGTGTATTTTTATTTATTTTTTTGGCTTTGTCAATATGTGACTTGACACTGCTAAGTGGCTAAGACTTTCAGTGCCTTACTTGACATTGTCAATAACTTGACACTGTTCCTCGTGAACATGAAAGGTCAGGGCAGGGCTAACAGAATATACAAGTGCCGCTATTCACAACTTGACCTCAAGTGACCAGCCCCCATGCATTCAGAGAGCGACAAGTAGGTTGGTCGGGAGGGGGGGGTTGGGGCCGCTGAATAGTCCACTAGGCCAGTGTTTTTCTGACTTAAACGTCTTTTCTGGAACATAAACCTTTCTCAGACTTTAACATATCATCTGACATATTCAAGACGCTCCTTCTATACAAAAGATTATTGCGTCCTACGCTAATCCATAGTTTGGAGTCCAATCTAGCAATTTTGTATTTTGGTTTGGTTGACTATTGGACATGCTTATAAATTTGACCAAGGGACCGCTTCAAAATTAAATATATACAATTTTATATCCTTTAATTGGCCCACAAATAACTTCTATTGCGCGGACCGGTAACACCACCATTTGGAGAACGCGGCACTAGACGCTACTCCAGTCTTTTACAATAATAACTATGTATGGGTCCGTCCCATTTAACGCTTTGTGAACAGCGTGAGCTGGTGTTCAACATCACAACACGATGCACAATCCAATTCGACAAAACTCAGCTCAGCCGCATGTTAAGCTCTCCATGACTGGAGCAACTAAATACGTATCGTGTTTACGTGCGTGATCTAGTTAGCACACAGATTGCACTATTAAGAATGGCTAAATTTAGAAACTTCCGTATAGGTAAATAGCCCACGAGGGCGGGGATGAAGGGGGCACTTGTTTACAAGCGTGACGCTGTTGTAACGAAATGTCCACAATAGAGCAAGTTACGCTGAACTTTTCCAAGCGTGTCTTGTCGGAATTCCGTATTTGATAAGGACAAACATCTTCCAGGAAATTTTAAGAACACCATTTGTTTGGGTTAGAGTTAAAACACGTAAACAAGTATGTGCAAGACGCTTTTTTAAGGGTTAACGCTGGATCGACATCTGATTCAACATATTGTGTTATTGAAGCAGTGCGAAGGCGTGTTGAAATTTTAAAATAATAAATGTTAAAAAATAAATATCAACTTAGGATTGAAATCTTGAGCTAAAGTTTGACCAACAGTAATTAGAAGCCACAGAGGAGACCAAAATTAAAAAAAATAATAATAAATAAATAAAACTGCTTTAGAATTTAGAACACACCAAAAATTCGCTTCAATTGCAATAAAATATTTAAAAGATGACCTTCAAAATTAAAAAAAATAATAATAAATAAAATGGATTAAGTTTTATCGCTAGATGATTATTTCAAGAGACTATGGTAATGTGTATTTATGAAAACAAATTTTAATGATGTACTTGTTTGTCGTGGAAGATGAAATTGGAGATGGAAGAAATTGTTAGAAACATGAGGGAAAAAAATGACGTCACGCAACTAGGGAGGAGGGGGGGTCACACTTTTGTGACGATGCGTGACGGGGAGGGAGGGGGGTTGAAGAAATGTGACGTCACATCAAAAGGGTAACTTGAAATAAAACTTCCACTGAAATATTTGATCACTTACAATTTATTTAATGACTTTTTTTCTTTTCTTTTTTTTATTTTAAATCAGTGCTTCTCAGTGTGCCGGTCGGTAGGCCATCAGACGCTGGTTGGCGTAAGCTATCAAGACACGAAAATTATATCTATAAGGGGGGGGGGATCTATTTGATAGAATTAAAAACGTTTTAAGCTTGATATAATTGTTCGATTGGTTTTTGGTCAAACGCCCCTGGCCATTCTTGTCTTCTAGATTCTAGATATAATGGTAAATGAGCCCATTTAAAATTAGTCAAGTATTCCATTACTTTATTGAATGCATCAAATTCTTGACATCGCAATTCGAGAGGAGCACAAAACAACTTTTCTTCTTAGCTCAGTTTTTAAGGCATTAATTTTAAATATCCCAGAAAGGATACGCGATAGAGACAAGTCATGTGGATTAAGATTATTGTCACTCGTGTCAATATAAATAAAATTAGGGTGGATTTAGGTGTCTTCGTATAGTACTTAGGTAAGAAATCTACATAGTTGTCAAATTTTAAAAAAATGCATTTTCTGGAAGGAACCGGCTCAATAATGGGCATATGTTCCAAGCGTACACGTACACATGGCGTATTTTAATATATCAGTGGATTATAGTGGATGTTATATGTCCCAAATGAGGCTGCATTACCCCCAAGAATTCCCCTTTTGACCCCAGTTGAGGTTATTTACCTCTGTTCGCCGACCTCTTTCTTACGGGATGCCCTCAGTCAATTGAGGGATTTTTTTAAAATACATTTTAAAAATACTATTTTTTAATATATTTTTTTCTAAACAAAGACGTTAACCGTGATGTTTAATAGTCAATGTTTAATTTGTATGCATTAAAATAAAATATAATCTAAGGATGTTTTAACACAGTTCGTTTTCTGAAGGCCGGTTAAACTTTTTTTTAAATGCATCACGCGGTTAACGATATTACAATATAGATCTTCACTAAATAAATAATAAATACTTAAATGACAATAAAAGTGAGTTTAAACATATTTATTTTCAAATAGAAAATAAAGTGGGGTGGGGGGGTTGGGGGGTCAAAGAGATTTGTGACGTATTTTTAGAGGGGGAGGTCTAAGTTTTTTTTGTGACGACGGTAAAAAATCGGGTGACCTCATTTATGGACGGCCCCATTTGAAAAAAGAGCATGTTTCAAATCACTTTTTTTTGTCATTAAGTATGTATGTGTAAGGTTGCACTCTAATATCGTAAAACGCGTGAAACTATGTAAAATTAATTGTAATAAATCAAATGTTTAAGCGGAACTTTTATTTAAAGTTTTGAGTTTTGATGTGACGTCACATTTCTCAAACACCCCTTACCCCCTCGTCACAAATGTGTGGACACCCCCCCCCCAAAAAAAAACAGGTGCGTGCCGTCATTTATGGACGGCCCCTTTATTTATTTGTTTTGTGGAAAATGCATGTGCAAGTTAGGGGGTGGGGGAGGGGGTGCAATTTATGGTCAACTTTGCGACACGCCATGCCACGGCTGCAAGAGAATAGATGTGGTCTGAAAAATATTCCTAGATCTCTCGGCACACGTGAGCAGAAGAAAGAAGCTGAGAAGGGGAAGAGCAAAGGAGACGACCTAAATGCTCCCAATAAATCTAGATCAAATTGACGTGTCGGTAATCCCTGGGCCTATTGTGCTCTGAATTCAGGAATAGGGTCTGAAAAATAACTGAACGGTGTGATGAGGAAATAAGATGTTATATGTGCTATATACTGGAAAAAAAAGGGGGGGGGGTAAAGAAAGTCGTTTCACAGATGATGTATAAATGAAGCGGGCTGGGATAATAGATGAAATGTGTTGAGAAAACATGTGACCTATCATAGGGTATAGTAGTTATGACATCAGACTGACAAAGAGCTGAACCATGAGTTGAGGAAATAACTGTAGCATGTGCTGGGGAAATGTATATATATATATTTATTTATTTTTATTTTATTTATTTTAATTTATTTTTATTTGTATCTGTATAATGTATTAAGGAAATATCTGTAACATGTGCTGAGGAAATAACAGTATCGTGTGCTGAGGAAATAACAGTATCGTGTGCTGAGGAAATAACAGTATCGTGTGCTGAGGAAATAACAGTATCGTGTGCTGAGGAAATAACAGTATCGTGTGCTGAGGAAATAACAGTATCGTGTGCTGAGGAAATAACAGTATCGTGTGCTGAGGAAATAACAGTATCGTGTGCTGAGGAAATAACAGTATCGTGTGCTGAGGAAATTATCATGTGCTTTTCCTTAATTTGAAAATATAAATATGTGAAATTAAATTGATCACCGCTCTTCATGATTTATGCTGAATAACATCAAGTATACTGCAAATTATATATTGATAACACCCTTATGGTGAAAACAAGTGTGTAGATAATTGTTAGTTTCTTTCTTTTTGACAAAACCGATTTTTATTTTTAAATTGAATATATATGACTGTTTTCATGTAAAATAATATGTCTGTTGCTAATCACGCAGGAAGCCAATGGTAATTTCCGTTTATCAGTTGATAAACTTTAAGACTTACAGAACCTCATTTGTGAGACATTCTTCCTACAATCAAAGCAGATGTGTCTTCTCGAGCAACGAAACAATGAGTAGCTTAGTGATATATGTTTAATGATGAACAAATCTAAGTATCAAGATCCTCTCTGCATCAGGTCCAACATTCACAACCAGCTCAGTACAACAGACTGAATCGTGCACTCATCAACTGATCGATGCATGACGCTTGGGCCTTCAGTTGCACGAATCATCACATACCCAAAAAGAGCATCACTGTAACAAAATGATCCACACACGAGAGGCCGAGCAAAGCTACGCATAAGTTGCAAGAGTGGTGCTTCATGTTAAGATACACATACGCTGACACAGGAAAATAAAACCAAGAACTGCTTATTATGTGATCCATTTTCCATCTGTTGTTTTTTTTTATCCGATTTAAATATTTTTAAAAAAAACGTTATATCTGCTTGATTATATACGCGGGGACGCGGTGGTCGAGTGGTAGCGCACTGGACTGTCGTACCGATGGTCACGGGTTCGAATCCGTGTGAAGGCAAGGGCTTGTTCCCGGGGCCTAGGGCGAATGTAGTAGTTAGGCGGCTGGGTAATGCGTGGAACCCACAAAGCCGTGGCCTGTGAATGCTGCATCACTTGCCAATAGACCATCTGTCATGGTCTGTGGACGCAACTATCTTCTGCATAGAAGGAGCGTCTGTATAGATAAGATAAGAAGATGATAAGGGTGAGCGGTGAGCCCAAGTTGGTAGAAACATCAATAAACCAATATAATACAAGTACATACGGAGTTTTTAAATGATCCCATAACTGACAGAGGTGCCAAGTTGTAGGCTGGACTCATTTTATACCGAGGTGTTGAGAAAAAGTAAGAGACGACTAAGGCATTCGCTAGCTTATAATAAAGACCCCTAGAGTCAATGAATAAAATCAGCAAGGACCTGTGTCAAAATCCAAAATGTATAAGAGTCCTCCGCAAATGAGAAACCCTGTAGCAAAATAGCGATAAGGGGAAATACATAACATTACAAATTGTGTAATTGTGTGTGTGTGTGTGACTCCATTGCCTCATACATTAATAAAATAGTTTAACAGAGCATAAATTTCCTTAGTGCTATCTCAGCAAAGAAGCACTAGCATTTGCATTGCATCCTTAAATAAAATTGGGACTAATTCACTCCCTGTAAGACTATATGCATATTTAAGGAAGTATAAAAAATGAAGTTCCAATTTGCTGAGAAATAACAAGGACTAGACTAGAAAATGTATTTATTATGTTCCTTACATCATTTTATCGGAGACATTTTTCATCTTGTTTATTATCTATAAAACAAATATATGTACAACTTTAAATAATAAATAATATGTATAAAACTTAAGTATGACTTGCATTTAACTTTACTGAAAATTTAACCAACATTTTATCGCTCCTATAGTGTATGTTCCAAAAGTTGGTAACAGTATAACTCTTATGTCTAAGGCAGAGATCGCTGATCGGGATATTTAAACTATTGGGGGTTTAAAATATTGCTATGATGTTATGAACAATGCATCTACTATGTGTGTAAAACTAATCAAAATGTTCAAACAAATTTCCTGAGCATTATATTTAAAATCAGAAATCGTAAAGTAGATAGTTAACAATTTTATTAAATAAAGCCCGTCCAAGGACGTTCCGCCACCGTTCGGTGGCATGTTGTAACTCCCCTCCAACAGCCGTCTCGACCGACATACATTGAATCACGTCAAAAATACAATTCATTATAGTTAAAATAAATAACTCGTAAAAACAGAGCTTTTGACTATTAATCCCAACCCTTATAACTCAAAATAAAGTCTTGGACGAAATACTGCACCAAAAATAACTCGTTTTGAACGTCCGCGTAAACGTGTTCAATATGATTGGATGTAGGAGTCATATGTGTTTGAGGGACCAATCGCTTTCGAACATAGCCTTTTATTATATAAGGAGGATTAACAAACTGCATCCAGTTTTGGGAGATGGGAGCAATCTGTGACTTTGTACACACTATGCATCAGCACCCATGAACTTTAACGTTCGATATTATGTATGCTATATTATTAGATCTTTAAAAAATTCTAAACCTCATTAGCATGACTAGCGTGAAAATTAGGTGTTGGTACATGTGCATCACAATAAAGAAACATTCATTCTCTAGCTGCGTTCAATGTATGATTTACGGGCATACAAGGCTAAAATTACACTCTTTTAACATTCAATTATTTTAGGCTGCGCCATTTTTTTTCTAGTTCAAACGATGATTATCGTCAGATTCAGATGTAGTATTATTGAATTATCCATAATATAAATATTTAATGTGATTGTGCTGTGTTAGAATATAAATCCGGGATCACGGTTCATATAATTTCCCCGGGTACTTTAATGAGTGTGTGGGGGGAGAGGGGGCATGTTTACAAAGAAATAAAGTATATAAGATAGAAAGAGCATCAATGAATCATCACTGTTAGGATGACCGGATGGTGCTGTTTTAGAGTAGACTACTTGACCTGCTAATACAGCTGCAGTCAACTATTGAACCACTTCACAATTAGCTTGAGTTTTGACTGCTTTCACTATTCCATTAAGCCACATGTTCAAAACCAACTTCCTCATGTAATAAAAAGTGGAAAGCCTACGTGGTTATTGCCAACTTCCGGTTTTAATAATGTAGTGGCTTGGCACCCAGGCTGCACATTTTCAAAGGATAAGTTTCAAATTAAACATAAGAAAAATATGGGTTATCTTTATGCTATCTTTTTTGGCATGGGAGTAAAACTGCTTTGATTTTGCATTATCCCCCAACCATATTAAATACCCAAAACAACATTCAATTTCAGGAATCTTTTTCTATTTACAGAAACATTGAAAAATGTTGATTGGAAACCACCCTTTAAGGTTTGTTTGTTTGGTGTGGTGTTTTTGTGGGGTTTTTTTTTAGAGTCCACCCTTTACAATTACTTTTTGAAATAATCTCTTTCCTAGAGTACTGTTAATTATTAAAAATTAAAATAATAATAATATTAGACCTGCTATAGCCTCGAACCCAAGCCTGTGGCTGGGCTCACTGCACTTCACATAAAAAAATTAAGAAAAAATATCTATGAAATCCAAAACAATCATCATAATTTAACAAAATATATAAACAATGGTGGCCAAACCCCAGCTCGCATACAATTTATGAAAGATATCTTACAAGGATTACAGGAATATCTCAAAGCCAGGTTTAATGACCCATAGTGCTTCAATGCAGCTCTCAAATTTTTTTTAAAATACATTTTAAAATGGCTCTCAGTTACTACCGGTCTGGCCACCACTGATATATAATGTCATGGGTGAGGCTTCATTCAATTCTCCAGAAGCTGACTTATTTTTTGGGACATATTTCAGGGGAGCAAGTTGTGTAATGGGCTTATATAACAAGAGCCTTTAGTTTCAGTATTTATGGTAGTTACTTATTAGCAGAGAAAAATAGAAATTCCAGTAATGCATTCCTTTAATGTCATGTCTACACAGCCAACCATATGGCTGGCACCAACAGACAGTTTAAAAAACAAGAATTGGAATAAAAAGTAATTGACTTACAGCTAGTCGCTCCTTGGCGTGTGAGTAACGGAACCTTTGAATGTAGTAAAATCCAAGCCAGGCGAGTGAGATGATCATTAGGACGATGAATGATATTGAAACAAAGAGGACAGAGGTCTTGCTGATGCTGTTCTGACTCATTGGGGATAGGATCCCTTCCTTACCGACAGCAATGTGCATGGTGACGGTAATGCCCTTGTCCAGATAATCCACCATCTGGAGTCCATCGTTTCTCGTGATGAGGACCGCTACAATGGAGGAAGCTGTGGAAATAGAAATATCCCCTTGAGACAAAAAGAAAACGACAACAAACAACAACAACTACCCACAAACGTAACTATTTAAATACAGTATTAGTATTCTATACAGATCCCTCATACATTTTTATTGCAGGTGTCGTGTGGTTCACATTTCTGTTAAGGCAATTCAGACACAATTACTGGATGGGCCTAAAAAAAGACAAAGCTGCACTTCAAGTCAATGTTGCTAAAAACATTCACAAATATTATATAACATGGCGTTTTAAAAAGAAAACATTTAAAAAATATACAAATACAGTTCTGTCGCTTTACACACAATGGACTAACTGATAAAGATAGTGTAACAGATCAGGTTTTCATTTACATCTGGGAAATATAATAGTCCAAGTCACTGGCTGGCTGTCTGGCTGAAAGGATGTGGAAAGCTATGAGTCATTTTTTGAGCTTATATTTTAATATAAGGCATGCATCGAAAGGCCCGCAAAAAGGTGTGCAAAGTAATCATAAATTAAAGACGCGCTGTAAAAAAAAATAATTATATGACATCATTGTTTTAGCTTATATTTTAATTTTTGAAAAGGGAACAATGTAAAAATATAATTTGATGATTATAATTACAAAATACTTTGTGTACATTTCAGCAAGTTTAATATTTCGTATTTATCAAAAAATGATAAGTTACTTGGGCTTTTGACAAAAAAGGGGTAGGCGCCGTAGGCGCCCCACAGCTGCAGTGAGCGCCGTAGGCGCCCTACAATCCCTATTATAAAATACTTTGTGTACATTTCAGTATGTTCAATATTAAGTATTTATCAAACAAGGATAAGTTAGTTGGGCATTTGAAAAAAGTGGGCGCCGTAGGCGCCACGGCGCCTCAGCGCAACTAATATAATACACACAACTTCTGCAACAAATTGTCTTTATTACTTTTTTTTATTTATTTCAAGAAATTATTTCCAAGTCTATAGGTTTAAAACATAATGTGAATAAAAGAATATTGAGTACTACTTTTCAATCAGAGTAGATATCATAGACCTTTGGTATTTTTTGTTTGCAGTGTCCACCTGAAGTGTGTAAAATTGTTTCTCGGTTTCATCTTTTTTTTTCTAAATCTGTGTAATGCTGGATAAGTTTGTGACAATTCTTTCTGCATGTCATAAATAGCTTGCTTTAAAGTTTTTCAATTCCATTTTTATAAAAAAGGATATCATTCAAAGGGTCTTCGTCTATATAATCTCTGGAAGAACTTTGTGTACCAAACGTATCAAGAACTCATTGATACTTCATGCCTTATGGAGAAATAAAAAAATTCAAATGACCAGTGAACCTTAGTTCTTAAGAAGATTTACAACTCTTACTTTGTAGATAAAAAATAAAAATCTTGAGGACAAGAGAAACTGAGTTAGATGCAGATTAAACCTTGAAAAATGTATGTGCCACAGGAGCAATGGCCCTGAAAAAGATACAGCAAACTTGTTTGGCATTATCAATCAATTATAAGGATTATTCTTTCATTTGCTTCACAGATTTATCACTTCCTAATATCTGAAATAGCAGCTGGATAGCGAAGTCAATAGTGCGCTCGCCTCACTAGCTGAGGGGCGTGGGATCTAGCCCACGTTAAAGCGACAATAAAAATGTTGATGAATGACTATCGCTAAAAAAGTCCTCCGCTGACCTGGAGAGGAGATGGGCACCGCCAAGGTCTACCAAGCCCGAGAAATTTCTATTGGAAACATTAGAACCCCCTACGACCACGAGGTTATGGGACACACAAACCAAAAAAAAATCTGAAATCATAGTATTTGTGGATGTTATAAAATGACAATATAAAATAAATTTAAATTCCACTCTAATGTCGACAAAAAGCCTCTAATTTCTAAGTTATACCACTATTAATATAACCCATTGTTTGGTGTGTTTTTTTCTGAAAATTTAATAAAATTCCAAGAAACTTTTTAATGTCTATCAGCAATGGTCTGTTACATTATAGGGACATCTGGGCTCAATGAAGTAAATACAACACACACAAAAAAAAATACTAAGCTAATATTTCTCCAGTTAGATAGTTTTTATAATGAACTTTGAAACACACAAATAATCAGCTATATATCATTTAGGCTTTCCTGTTAAGCAGTGAAGTTTTCAACTAGTGCATCACATTACTCACAGGGAAAAATTATTTTTTTTTATTTAAAAGTGATTAAACAAATTATAGATAGACCTACTGCTGGCCTTAAAAAACGACCAATTTGGTGGAAATATATTTTTACAAATAAATTTGTCACATATACCATTGAATTCATATTATTTAATATACAATTAAAATTACACCACAAATGGTGTGCTTATGAGAGATGATTGTTTACTGTGTTTGCCATGAAATTAATGTACTGGCTTAATAAACTTTGCTCATCGCAAAATATTCTTCTAGCATTTCTAAGCAAACCCTTCTCCCACCCAAATTATATTCTTAGCCTTACGGTGAGCCAAAATAAATTAATAAAATAATGTAAAAGGGTCTCAGACTTGGCATTATTTTTTAGATCTAGGTTGGTAACAATGTTCCCTCTAAGGTTCATTGGTCTGTGTGCAAAGATGCTCAGTGCCTATTTGTTGTGCAATATTTTACAAAATTTGCTGCGCTATAATTCTAAACTGCTGCGTGGTGTCTGTCAGATATCTGTGCTGCCCTACAACTTAAAGGGAACATAGATTGGTAATACAACTGGTTCACTTAACATAGAACTCAGGAGTGTCTAAATGTAAAAATTATTAAAAACCAGATCTTTAAGAAATTATTAATAAGATGAAATAAAGAATGATTTTATAATTGTCTCAAATTTGAGACCTATTTGAATACAAAATGTATAAATGCTTAAAAAACTACAGTTCATAGTGGGATTCAGTGGTAGTGTGGTAGAATGTAGGGCTGCTGATTCAATGGAAACAAGTTTGATTCCAAGAAAACACATATTTTAAAAAAAAATTTACAATTACAATATTGAGGATGAAACACCGACTACAACATTGTTTCATTGTTTATTATTGGTTTAAAGTTTAAGGTATTCACCACTTTAATTGCAGTTTAGATCCTATAGGCCTGTTCACTGCTAGGCAGATCCCTTATGTTCTGAAACATGAATGATGTCTTTCCCAGTTAACTATTCATTTTCCCCTACTGTTGTTTTATTACTTAGATATGATACTATATTATGTACTCATTAAGGGCTTCATGGCCTTCAATGAGTTGCATGTGAACTGACTATGTTACAGCAATATCTTGATCTCATTTACCTTATACTAATTTAGGTCCTGACTAAATATTGTTTTATTGGAATAAAATTTGATATTTCATAACTTGCTAGGCGATGTTAATTAATTAAATCATTTATAAATTATTGCATAGGCAGTGGGCAGTGGCTATGTGTTCAGCATCCAGAGCAATAGAAACGGGTTTATCTTTCTGGCGACCGGACGAGTAGAAGATGGGGGGGAAGGAAGGCATATAGCTCCGACGACCTATACTTAAAAATTTACTGCTTTGTTACTGAAATAAAGAAGTAAATAAAAAATTGAAATTTTACTAAAATATTTATCGATTGTGCTGAATCAGGATTTTACAAAAAATATATTTTAATTTTCATTTTTCTTTTAAAAACTAAACATAATTTTAATAAGCAACCCATGCTGGCTGGGATTTAATGATTTAAGGGACTAAGCTACGGAGCTCATAATTAATTAGCTTACTAATGACCCAAGCCCAAGATTATCTTTTAAAAAACTTTTTCAGTAAAAAGTATAAATATAAGCATAGGCTAGGCCTAAATTATAATTAATTAATTAAATTAGCATATTCTACTGCATATGCTTTTACTTACTTATATATCATTTAACATAAAATAGGCTTTAAATCGGGTTTGGTACCCATCAAGATTTCTACCTGGTTATTCCATAATGTGCTCTTACCTGTATGTTCCATAACTGTATCGGCGCCAGCAGTTTGATTGTTGTAAACAACAATGGCTGTTGCATTAGCTTTGGTGGCAACTTGTACTTTGGTGGAAAAATTACAATCGCCTCTTTCAACTAACGCTATCCAATTGTCACTAGGCAATATTGAATTAACATATTTAGTGCATCCAAAACGATTTTTGGTTGATTTTCCGTTTTTATCTTTAGTTTCAGACATGACTTGAAATACTGGCCCCGAAATAGCCGATACGAGACTCTGGACTCCGAATTTACCGTCAAACGATAATGTTCTCTCCATAAAAGAAATATTTATAAGGGCATGGCGATACTTAGTTTCTCCACCAGTCTGAGACGGGTGTGGTTCATCTGAATGAGCTAAAGGCAACAACTGACACAAAACTAACACAATAACAAGTGTCCTGTCGCTAAATGACCACCATTTTGTTGAACGAAAACAAACTCCCATGCCCGACTTATTCGGGAAAATACTGCTAGGAAATTTCATTTTTCCGATCTTCCATTTAAGTGAAATTCAATAAACTAGCAAACTGATTTTAAAATGCACAATTCCAGTGTATTTATTTCGAAGAATGAGTCACATTATGTCCCTGAGATTTTATACAATTCACAAGTGACTAGTGACCTAGTCCCAGTGTCTCGACTGTTTTTCACCAGTGTTTTCCGTGGACGTCATTCATAGCGCCCTCTGTAAACATTCTATAATCGCGAATTTTTTTAATGCAGCTGTCTGGCGCATCGCACTGCTCACTACTCACTCGCCGTATAACTTTGCAGGAAATCTTTATTTGTTTTATTTTTAAAGAATAAACGCAGCCACGGGTTTTTGTCTTGTACATTTATAATTAGTGTAAAAGAGGACAGTGCATATTTAAATTATTTAATCAATGCTCATGAAGTTTGAGTTTAAAACAATGCTATACTTATACTATACTATACCAGTTTATTTTATTTTAAAAGAGATCTAACGAAGGAGGGCCAAGGCGATTGCTTAATTTTAAATTCAATTTATAAAGTCGTTTGCAGTTATAACTCTAGATTCCTTATATTTATAGCAACGAAAATAAAATAATTGTACAGTAACCGAAGCTTTCAAGCGGATATAATCACGTGCTGATAACAACCTGGTTGACTGCACAACTTAAATAGCTTAAGAGTCTTGATGAAATGAATTGTCTTCCTTGTATTTTAAACATGTCTTGACTATATAATACGCAGCATCGATAATCCACACAATACGCATGTAGGCTATTGTGAAATGCCGCGTGGAGTCATCGTAGATCTCTCTCAATCAATTGCCAAGTCGGTACAGATAACAATATCATGTTTATGTTAAGGATTTAAACTTACATTTTTTTTCTAAAAATATAGTTATAACAAATTTTGCATATATCTGACAGTTGGTATTTAAACTTGTGGTAGAAATAAATAAATATACAAACGACTAAAATATAAATTCCATGTAGTAGTGGCACAACCCTTTAGTACGCCACTCTAGGGAAGAGTTTTTTAAGAAAGTGAGGTTTTTTTAAAAAATATAAATTTATAATTTAAAAAAAGTGTGCATGTGTTTGAGTTTNNNNTTTATTTATTTATTTTTTTTGGGGGGGGGGCCTTATACATGATCACCCGAAATAAACTTATTTATTTTAATTTCTAAGCGACAAACGAATGTAAACTTATCTTATCTTATCTGTTTACAGACGCTCCTTCTATACAGAAGATTATTGCGTCCTACGCTTATCTATGGTTTGTGTTTAGTCCTGCATTTTTATTAGAGATTTAAATGTTGATAAAGTGTTGGTTTTCCTGGATTCTTCAGGCAACCCATTCCACGCCCGAATTCCGGACGGGAAGAAGGAAAACTTGTATGTGTTTGTTCTTGCATACGGAATAAGAAAGGTGTTTTTATCCTTATGTCTATCTGAGGGTTGTATTAAGTTATCTTTGTGTTGTATTTCTAAATTAGAATTAATTGCTGTATGTATGATTACTACTTTGCTCTTGGTTCTTCTATCCTCTAGTGTTTCAAGGTTTAATGATTTAACTAATGGTGTTATTCTTGTCAGTTTCGAATATTCTCCAGTAATGAATCTGGCAGCTCTTTTTTGAATTTGTTCTAGTTTATCAATGTTTTCTTTGGTGGATGGGTCCCATACAGAAGATGCATATTCTAGTACAGGTCTCACCAAAGTGAGGTAGCATTTTAGTTTTATATCTCTATTACATTTGTTAAAGTTTCTTTTTATAAATCCTAAGGTTTTGTTTGATTTTTTAATAACTTCATTGACATGGGGATTCCATGATAGTTTCTCATTTATTAAGACTCCTAAGTATTTTGCATCTTTAGTTTGGGTCAGTTCTTTTCCATGAATGTAATATTTTGAATTTATTTGTTTCTTTTTCTTTGTTACTCTTAACAGTTGACACTTTTCTGGGTGGAAAGACATACACTAGTTGGTTTCCCATATTTATCAATTCATCTAAGTCTTTTTGTAAAATTTTGCTGTCTTGTTCTGATTTAATTGTTCTATAGATTATACAATCATCAGCTAATAACCTAACTTTTGTACCTGTTGAGATGTTGTTGGGTAAATCATTTATATAAATTAAAAAGAGTAAGGGACCTAGCACAGTTCCTTGTGGAACTCCTGAGTTAACCTTTATTGGTGCAGATTTAGATCCATTAATTATTACAGTTTGCTCCCTGCCCAAAAGGAAGTCTTGGATCCAGTGATGTAAGGAACCTGAGATTCCAAAGTAGTTAAGTTTTTTAAGTAAACCTCGTGTTCTAATAGTTATATTCCGCCAGGAGATGTCACCGTTAAGATTTTATCGAGTTATAGTTTATAGTGAAATCATAGTGAAATGTGTATTATATGAAAATTAATTTGGTTATTTCTGTTACAATGAGCGTGTGTGAACTGTATGGCAGAATTCGACAAGGAGTAAATTTTTCACCATTAGCGTGAAGTATCGCTGACGCTCTCTGTTATTTTGCTTATACGATTACTATTAGTATCAGTATAGTGTTGGTCGTAAGTCATTCTTATAACCGTTACACGTTGGAAAAAAAATTATCGATAGCTGGCAAATAAGGGACTAAGATAGGATTTTTTTTTAAAAGTTACCTCCCTTCTCATGTCTAAAAATCAGATATTCCTCAATTATGCATTGTCTTAATTAAAATAATAATAAAATAATTAAAAATTAATTTAAGTTTTTACAAACAATTGCTTGTAATTTACTTTGAATTTCTACATAAATGTTGTCACTATTAATATAAATTAATAATCAGTGTATTTTCTAATGGCGCTAGAATTTGTTAAATAAATGTTTTAAAAAGGCTAAATAAGTTGTTTTTTTAGTGTGTAGGCTTTGAAATTTAAGACAAAATAAATGAGTGTACTTTTCGACAAGGAACAATATTCAAAAAACATTACAATAATAAACTTTATTAAAACAATATTATTTTCTTCCGAAATCTCAAGCTCATTCTTCGCTCATAAATATCATTAGTTAAAATTTTAAATTTTACGGCAAGTCGCTCAAAGCTGCAACGACCAAACCCACGTAATTCTGTGGTTGGAACGTTAACGGTAAAAACAAAATTACCTATAAATAATTGATGCAATAAAACGTACATTTAAAAAAAAAGTTTTGAAGAGAAACTAGCTAGTTGGTATTTAATTAATTAAATAACATAGCTTTATTCCCTTATCCATTATATAACAGAAGTGTCATCATGGTCGGGGTGAGGGTGGGGTGTGATATGTGGCCCCTTAAAATTTAAATTCTTTTGTGTTTACCCTTTACAGGTAAACAGAAAGTGGAGCGTTGGGAAGAGGAGAGACCGTTAAATAAAGGACCATCAAAAAATAGAAGCCATTCATAAATAACTTTGCACATCAGGTAAGTGGACTAAATTCTATACTTATATGTATAAATGTGCGAACATTGTAATCAGTGGGAGCTTTGTCCAAATCAGACAGCACCAATAAAAACGGTAGGCTATTTAAAAAAATTGTTTACTCTATAGGGGCGTAAGGTAATTGACGTAAAATGACGATGACACTCAAAACTCCTTACGCCATCGTACAAGATATTTCTTGCCCACTGGATCTGATTGCAAGCGTTTAATCTGTACAATATTACACTGAGTAGAAGCCATTGAAAGGGGAGGTCACTTTATAAAAGTCATAAGTATCCGATACAATATTAATTATCATTCCTGAAATTGCATTTTACCATAAGAGTTTGTTTTTTGTTCTTTAAAAATTAACACGGTATCTTATTTTAAACTACTTTATTTAAAAAGATTTTTTTAATATAAAAAAATAACACCTACACACAGCCAGCACGACCATTCATTAAGCAATGAATTATTTATTACAGAGACGCAAGCCTTTTAGGGCATTTCTAGAGGAGTGGATGCTTATCTTCCACCCCGCCATGGCAATGACAACCTTGGACCACAACCAAAATCCAGCTCCTGGCATTCACGCGTGGCTCACAAAAAAGCCCGGCGGACCATGTTTTTAAGAACAGGAGAAGGGATGAAGGCGGTCAACTGGCGCCTCAAAACCAGTAGCTTCGTGTAGATGAGACTCGTTAACCATGGTCGGTAGCTAATCTAGGAGAGGTAACTCTTATTCTAAACCTCCGCAGCCTTGAGGCTACACCCACACGGAAATGCTAGGGGAGTTTACCCCGACAGAAAATCAGGAAATGGAGCTCCTAAGGCGGTCTGCTATTGAAACAAATTGGATTCAGGCAGCTCCTGCGACGCGAATCACGCCAAGTCGTATCGACATTAGTCGTTCCATTGGATCCACCATTGGCGTGGAAAGGGGGATCTGCTGTTTGGGCAGCAGCTGGTTCTCCATACTTATACGCCCAGGCTTTATCTCTCAGATACACGGACATATGCAGGAGAGACATAAAAGCAGCCAACATTGACATACAAAAATGGAAAAACCTGGCAGAGGATAGATCCACATGGCGGGCTATAGTGAAAGAAGGATCGCTAAGAGCAGAGGAGCAAACTAAGGCAGAAGCAGTTGAAAAAGAGCGAGGAGGAAGGTCAGGCAACACTGCCCCACTGCATTCGTGTGTGTGACATGCAGAAGAGACTGCCACTCAAGGATTGGTCTCATCAGCCACACCAAGACCTGCAAATGTTAAAGATAAATCTATCGTCTTTCGTAGACGGACTTATGACATACATACATACTATGGCGGATTAAGGGGGGGGGGCTGAACGGGCTAAAGCCAGGGGCCCCCGATGATTTAGGGCCCCCAAACTTAGCATATTTTATAATAAATGTGGACAAATGTATACATGAATTGCTGAAAATATGATAAATTAATAAAATCTCATCTATTAAAATGATCTCTTTTCCCACACGATAGTCTTAGCAGTCAAAAAACCTGATTTGATAGGCTTAATAACATAAATTATTAAAGAATATTATTTTATTTTTTTTAATTTACTACCCTAAATGAGCTCTCGTGGCCGAATGTCAAGTACTAAGGTTTGTGGTGCAATCGGTGGCGGGTTCGATCCCCGGGTGGGGTGTGAATTTTAATTTTCATGTGTTTTTTTAATTTTATAAATTGTCTTTTACACTCAATTTTAGGATACCGGCAAAAAGTTATTTCTTCGAATTCGGGTTTTTCATGAATAATCATTTTGGATGAATATTTACAAGTTACAGTCTTATATTACCTGCTAGCAATAATTTTATCTAAAGGTACACTGGCTGGATAGGGCCCCAGTTTGAATTGCAGCCAGGGGCCCCGTGCAGTCTTAATCCGCCCCTGCATACATACATTTATTACAATCTTTTTCTTTAACTTTACCGACCATACTTTCTGGAGCCTCAGAAGGGACCCTGGACTCGGGTTAAATATAATTAAGGTTTAGTGCTGGTTTGGGGAGGGGGCTAATACGTTTAATATAATATAAAAGAAAATCGTTCACGTTTTTCTATTGCAATTCATTAAAAAAATAATATTATATTTAAATATTCGATTTCACAATCCCTTTAAAACAGCAAGGAAAATGCTGTTTCATATGGATCTAAGGTTTTAAAGGTTGATTTGATATTTTTTTAATATTTGCTGTGAACCTTCGATTTAAGCATTCAATACGTAGCTAATCTCACATATAACTAACGTTACAATGTCATAATATTTTTTTAAAATGTATATTACATCTATCAATATACATAATTCCCGTTGTGTGTATGGATGGAATGCTGTTAGGCGGCGCTGCGATCGATTTTGTTTTTATAGTGCTACTTACTTTAGAAAGCAGCGCACCAAATTACTGCACCAAAAATAACACTTTTCGAACGTTCCGCATAAAATTGTTCAATGTGATAATAAATGAATCAAATAAAAATAAATAAAATAACTAAAAAAAATTATAGTTCTGTATTACTTTATTTTTTAATCTGATGTGTATTTATTTTGAAAACTTCCGTCATTTTTGACGGGTGATAGGCCTACACTAGTTGCTAGTATATATATATATAAATCAAAGCATGTATATTTGTCTTTTATAGTTGACTAAACCATTCATCCGATTACCATGAAATTTTGGAAGATTGTTACGTACGCTCCGGGGATGGTAACTGGCTATTTTATCTTTTTTAAATTTAACACTCTTGGGGCTCCGGGGGCCCATAATGTTTTTTGCTTATATGACCTATATAGAAATTATTCTAAGCGTTAAATAGGAACATGAATGGATCTCGACTAAACTTTGTACATAAAAAATCGATAGCCCATATAAAAAAAAGGTAGGGCACTGAACTCCATATGTCCAAAGTTTCGGTGCCGGGGGCCCAATTGTCTTTTTTCGTAAACTTTTAAGATTTTATTCCCAATTCAATTATCAACGATCTTTATTCGTTTCTGGTATAATTATTTTTAATAATCCCCTTTTACCGAGATCGTTGCAACGCACGTGGGGTATGCTCAGTGGCGTAGCAACGGGTTGGCATCGGGGCAGTTGGCAAGGGCGCCAGCTCAAAAGGGCGCCACTAAATCACCAATTTTTAATTTTGTATTTAAATAAATACAGTGGGACCTCTCTAAATCGAACTCAAAAGGACCCTATAAAAAATTGACTTACTGAGTTTTTGAGTTAGGGAAAATGGCGTAATAGGCGCCGATTAATCAAGGACAATGTAGATATTGAGAGGTGGGGGGAACAGCCATACCGGCTAGTAGTAGTAGGCTTGACAGGAAAGAGAGGCGGTTTCTATGTTTCATATGAAAGCAAGCCAACTTGCTTTGACATGCCGACACAAGCCCGTGAGAGGAGACACCTTCCCTCCCCTCCCCCAGTTTACTCCCTCAACAGTGGGATGGGGGAGTAAGATTTTTCTTTTTAAAAAGAGTCACATCATGCATCAAAGTTACGCAAATTAGTTACCACTTACCACTCCTTTGTCTTGTCTTTGTCATGTTTTTTACTTGCAAGGGTCGCTTAAACCCTCGTGGAATGCACTAAGATAAGATTTTACGTCCATTTACGTGGCTCTACGGAACACGTGTTCTGAAATGTCACTCCAGAATAATAACCCAAGCGCCTTGGAAAATTCGGCTAAGAGAGGTTGAAAGCAAAAATCTTGTAGTTAAGGAGATCTAAAATACATTAGTCTTATGGAGTTTGGCCGGGACCTAACAATTAATTAATATACGGAGGTTATCCACTTAGGGAAGTTCGACTTAGCGAGGTCTGACTGTATTTCACTTTTATTCTTTATTAAAAAAAAGTGAATAATTAATTATATTTAAATTTATTTCATTTAAACTATTATAATATTTTTTATTATGTTTGTGGCCTTTGCGGGGCTTCTTATCATAAAAATGTCAATATGATTTTACAGTCTTTCTTTTAAAAAGAAAAATCTTAGTATCCTCATCCCACTGTCGAGGGAGTAAAGTAGAGGAGAGGAGGGAAGGTGTCGATATGCCAAAGCAAGTTGGTTCATAGTTTTTTCTTTTTGTGGTGTAAGAGTCCCATATTCATGGATTAGTCTATTCTCCAGACACCTTCCCGTTTTATCCACCAATTAATTTGGTATTATTTAGTAAATAACAAACTGCAAATTAGTATTGGTATTGTCTTATGCATTTTTTATATTCACGTTGTATGGCTGTCACTGTCAGACTACGTAATAATTGTCATAAATAAAATAAGAGAAATTCAATTATTTTTTCTAACAAATGAAAAAATCGCAAAGGTGAAACTTGTCAATTTATCAAGGGCGCCCAAAATAAATTTGCCAAGGGCGCCAAAAACCTAGTTACGCCTCTGGGTATGCTAGTTCAATATAAAAATGCGCTTCCCTTAAAATTGTAAATTGTGCATAAAAATAATCATTTAAAAAAAGCTATCACATTCTATGAAATAGTGAAATCGATTCATTGCATGAACATTGTGTCGTCAATGTGAGATTAAAGCTATCACATTCTATGTAATAGTGAAATCGATTCATTGCATGAACATTGTGTCGTCACAATGTGAGATTAAAGCTATCACATTCTATGTAATAGTGAAATCGATTCATTGCATGAACATTGTGTCGTCAATGTGAGATTAAAGCTATCACATTCTATGTAATAGTGAAATCGATTCATTGCATGAACATTGTGTCGTCACAATGTGAGATTAAAGCTATCACATTCTATGTAATAGTGAAATCGATTCATTGCATGAACATTGTGTCGTCACAATGTGAGATTAAAGCTATCACATTCTATGTAATAGTGAAATCGATTCATTGCATGAACATTGTGTCGTCACAATGTGAGATTAAAGCTATCACATTCTATGTAATAGTGAAATCGATTCATTGCATGAACATTGTGTCGTCACAATGTGAGATTAAAGCTATCACATTCTATGTAATAGTGAAATCGATTCATTGCATGAACATTGTGTCGTCACAATGTGAGATTAAAGCTATCACATTCTATGTAATAGTGAAATCGATTCATTGCATGAACATTGTGTCGTCACAATGTGAGATTAAAGCTATCACATTCTATGTAATAGTGAAATCGATTCATTGCATGAACATTGTGTCGTCACAATGTGAGATTAAAGCTATCACATTCTATGTAATAGTGAAATCGATTCATTGCATGAACATTGTGTCGTCACAATGTGAGATTAAAGCTATCACATTCTATGTAATAGTGAAATCGATTCATTGCATGAACATTGTGTCGTCACAATGTGAGATTAAAGCTATCACATTCTATGTAATAGTGAAATCGATTCATTGCATGAACATTGTGTCGTCACAATGTGAGATTAAAGCTATCACATTCTATGTAATAGTGAAATCGATTCATTGCATGAACATTGTGTCGTCACAATGTGAGATTAAAGCTATCACATTCTATGTAATAGTGAAATCGATTCATTGCATGAACATTGTGTCGTCACAATGTGAGATTAAAGCTATCACATTCTATGTAATAGTGAAATCGATTCATTGCATGAACATTGTGTCGTCACAATGTGAGATTAAAGCTATCACATTCTATGTAATAGTGAAATCGATTCATTGCATGAACATTGTGTCGTCACAATGTGAGATTAAAGCTATCACATTCTATGTAATAGTGAAATCGATTCATTGCATGAACATTGTGTCGTCACAATGTGAGATTAAAGCTATCACATTCTATGTAATAGTGAAATCGATTCATTGCATGAACATTGTGTCGTCACAATGTGAGATTAAAGCTATCACATTCTATGTAATAGTGAAATCGATTCATTGCATGAACATTGTGTCGTCACAATGTGAGATTAAAGCTATCACATTCTATGTAATAGTGAAATCGATTCATTGCATGAACATTGTGTCGTCACAATGTGAGATTAAAGCTATCACATTCTATGTAATAGTGAAATCGATTCATTGCATGAACATTGTGTCGTCACAATGTGAGATTAAAGCTATCACATTCTATGTAATAGTGAAATCGATTCATTGCATGAACATTGTGTCGTCACAATGTGAGATTAAAGCTATCACATTCTATGTAATAGTGAAATCGATTCATTGCATGAACATTGTGTCGTCACAATGTGAGATTAAAGCTATCACATTCTATGTAATAGTGAAATCGATTCATTGCATGAACATTGTGTCGTCACAATGTGAGATTAAAGCTATCACATTCTATGTAATAGTGAAATCGATTCATTGCATGAACATTGTGTCGTCACAATGTGAGATTAAAGCTATCACATTCTATGTAATAGTGAAATCGATTCATTGCATGAACATTGTGTCGTCACAATGTGAGATTAAAGCTATCACATTCTATGTAATAGTGAAATCGATTCATTGCATGAACATTGTGTCGTCACAATGTGAGATTAAAGCTATCACATTCTATGTAATAGTGAAATCGATTCATTGCATGAACATTGTGTCGTCACAATGTGAGATTAAAGCTATCACATTCTATGTAATAGTGAAATCGATTCATTGCATGAACATTGTGTCGTCACAATGTGAGATTAAAGCTATCACATTCTATGTAATAGTGAAATCGATTCATTGCATGAACATTGTGTCGTCACAATGTGAGATTAAAGCTATCACATTCTATGTAATAGTGAAATCGATTCATTGCATGAACATTGTGTCGTCACAATGTGAGATTAAAGCTATCACATTCTATGTAATAGTGAAATCGATTCATTGCATGAACATTGTGTCGTCACAATGTGAGATTAAAGCTATCACATTCTATGTAATAGTGAAATCGATTCATTGCATGAACATTGTGTCGTCACAATGTGAGATTAAAGCTATCACATTCTATGTAATAGTGAAATCGATTCATTGCATGAACATTGTGTCGTCCAATGTGAGATTAAAGCTATCACATTCTATGTAATAGTGAAATCGATTCATTGCATGAACATTGTGTCGTCACAATGTGAGATTAAAGCTATCACATTCTATGTAATAGTGAAATCGATTCATTGCATGAACATTGTGTCGTCACAATGTGAGATTAAAGCTATCACATTCTATGTAATAGTGAAATCGATTCATTGCATGAACATTGTGTCGTCACAATGTGAGATTAAAGCTATCACATTCTATGTAATAGTGAAATCGATTCATTGCATGAACATTGTGTCGTCACAATGTGAGATTAAAGCTATCACATTCTATGTAATAGTGAAATCGATTCATTGCATGAACATTGTGTCGTCACAATGTGAGATTAAAGCTATCACATTCTATGTAATAGTGAAATCGATTCATTGCATGAACATTGTGTCGTCACAATGTGAGATTAAAGCTATCACATTCTATGTTTAGTGAAATCGATTCATTGCATGAACATTGTGTCGTCACAATGTGAGATTAAAGCTATCACATTCTATGTAATAGTGAAATCGATTCATTGCATGAACATTGTGTCGTCACAATGTGAGATTAAAGCTATCACATTCTATGTAATAGTGAAATCGATTCATTGCATGAACATTGTGTCGTCACATGTGAGATTAAAGCTATCACATTCTATGTAATAGTGAAATCGATTCATTGCATGAACATTGTGTCGTCACAATGTGAGATTAAAGCTATCACATTCTATGTAATAGTGAAATCGATTCATTGCATGAACATTGTGTCGTCACAATGTGAGATTAAAGCTATCACATTCTATGTAATAGTGAAATCGATTCATTGCATGAACATTGTGTCGTCACAATGTGAGATTAAAGCTATCACATTCTATGTAATAGTGAAATCGATTCATTGCATGAACATTGTGTCGTCACAATGTGAGATTAAAGCTATCACATTCTATGTAATAGTGAAATCGATTCATTGCATGAACATTGTGTCGTCACAATGTGAGATTAAAGCTATCACATTCTATGTAATAGTGAAATCGATTCATTGCATGAACATTGTGTCGTCACAATGTGAGATTAAAGCTATCACATTCTATGTAATAGTGAAATCGATTCATTGCATGAACATTGTGTCGTCACAATGTGAGATTAAAGCTATCACATTCTATGTAATAGTGAAATCGATTCATTGCATGAACATTGTGTCGTCACAATGTGAGATTAAAGCTATCACATTCTATGTAATAGTGAAATCGATTCATTGCATGAACATTGTGTCGTCACAATGTGAGATTAAAGCTATCACATTCTATGTAATAGTGAAATCGATTCATTGCATGAACATTGTGTCGTCACAATGTGAGATTAAAGCTATCACATTCTATGTAATAGTGAAATCGATTCATTGCATGAACATTGTGTCGTCACAATGTGAGATTAAAGCTATCACATTCTATGTAATAGTGAAATCGATTCATTGCATGAACATTGTGTCGTCACAATGTGAGATTAAAGCTATCACATTCTATGTAATAGTGAAATCGATTCATTGCATGAACATTGTGTCGTCACAATGTGAGATTAAAGCTATCACATTCTATGTAATAGTGAAATCGATTCATTGCATGAACATTGTGTCGTCACAATGTGAGATTAAAGCTATCACATTCTATGTAATAGTGAAATCGATTCATTGCATGAACATTGTGTCGTCACAATGTGAGATTAAAGCTATCACATTCTATGTAATAGTGAAATCGATTCATTGCATGAACATTGTGTCGTCACAATGTGAGATTAAAGCTATCACATTCTATGTAATAGTGAAATCGATTCATTGCATGAACATTGTGTCGTCACAATGTGAGATTAAAGCTATCACATTCTATGTAATAGTGAAATCGATTCATTGCATGAACATTGTGTCGTCACAATGTGAGATTAAAGCTATCACATTCTATGTAATAGTGAAATCGATTCATTGCATGAACATTGTGTCGTCACAATGTGAGATTAAAGCTATCACATTCTATGTAATAGTGAAATCGATTCATTGCATGAACATTGTGTCGTCACAATGTGAGATTAAAGCTATCACATTCTATGTAATAGTGAAATCGATTCATTGCATGAACATTGTGTCGTCACAATGTGAGATTAAAGCTATCACATTCTATGTAATAGTGAAATCGATTCATTGCATGAACATTGTGTCGTCACAATGTGAGATTAAAGCTATCACATTCTATGTAATAGTGAAATCGATTCATTGCATGAACATTGTGTCGTCACAATGTGAGATTAAAGCTATCACATTCTATGTAATAGTGAAATCGATTCATTGCATGAACATTGTGTCGTCACAATGTGAGATTAAAGCTATCACATTCTATGTAATAGTGAAATCGATTCATTGCATGAACATTGTGTCGTCACAATGTGAGATTAAAGCTATCACATTCTATGTAATAGTGAAATCGATTCATTGCATGAACATTGTGTCGTCACAATGTGAGATTAAAGCTATCACATTCTATGTAATAGTGAAATCGATTCATTGCATGAACATTGTGTCGTCACAATGTGAGATTAAAGCTATCACATTCTATGTAATAGTGAAATCGATTCATTGCATGAACATTGTGTCGTCACAATGTGAGATTAAAGCTATCACATTCTATGTAATAGTGAAATCGATTCATTGCATGAACATTGTGTCGTCACAATGTGAGATTAAAGCTATCACATTCTATGTAATAGTGAAATCGATTCATTGCATGAACATTGTGTCGTCACAATGTGAGATTAAAGCTATCACATTCTATGTAATAGTGAAATCGATTCATTGCATGAACATTGTGTCGTCACAATGTGAGATTAAAGCTATCACATTCTATGTAATAGTGAAATCGATTCATTGCATGAACATTGTGTCGTCACAATGTGAGATTAAAGCTATCACATTCTATGTAATAGTGAAATCGATTCATTGCATGAACATTGTGTCGTCACAATGTGAGATTAAAGCTATCACATTCTATGTAATAGTGAAATCGATTCATTGCATGAACATTGTGTCGTCACAATGTGAGATTAAAGCTATCACATTCTATGTAATAGTGAAATCGATTCATTGCATGAACATTGTGTCGTCACAATGTGAGATTAAAGCTATCACATTCTATGTAATAGTGAAATCGATTCATTGCATGAACATTGTGTCGTCACAATGTGAGATTAAAGCTATCACATTCTATGTAATAGTGAAATCGATTCATTGCATGAACATTGTGTCGTCACAATGTGAGATTAAAGCTATCACATTCTATGTAATAGTGAAATCGATTCATTGCATGAACATTGTGTCGTCACAATGTGAGATTAAAGCTATCACATTCTATGTAATAGTGAAATCGATTCATTGCATGAACATTGTGTCGTCACAATGTGAGATTAAAGCTATCACATTCTATGTAATAGTGAAATCGATTCATTGCATGACATTGTGTCGTCACAAAGTGAGATTAAAGCTATCACATTCTATGTAATAGTGAAATCGATTCATTGCATGAACATTGTGTCACGTCACTTTCGCTTCACAATATGTTCGCCACGTAATTAAGCTATCACATTCTATGTAATAGTGAAATCGATTCATTGCATGAACATTGTGTCGTCACAATGTGAGATTAAAGCTATCACATTCTATGTAATAGTGAAATCGATTCATTGCATGAACATTGTGTCGTCACAATGTGAGATTAAAGCTATCACATTCTATGTAATAGTGAAATCGATTCATTGCATGAACATTGTGTCGTCACAATGTGAGATTAAAGCTATCACATTCTATGTAATAGTGAAATCGATTCATTGCATGAACATTGTGTCGTCACAATGTGAGATTAAAGCTATCACATTCTATGTAATAGTGAAATCGATTCATTGCATGAACATTGTGTCGTCACAATGTGAGATTAAAGCTATCACATTCTATGTAATAGTGAAATCGATTCATTGCATGAACATTGTGTCGTCACAATGTGAGATTAAAGCTATCACATTCTATGTAATAGTGAAATCGATTCATTGCATGAACATTGTGTCGTCACAATGTGAGATTAAAGCTATCACATTCTATGTAATAGTGAAATCGATTCATTGCATGAACATTGTGTCGTCACAATGTGAGATTAAAGCTATCACATTCTATGTAATAGTGAAATCGATTCATTGCATGAACATTGTGTCGTCACAATGTGAGATTAAAGCTATCACATTCTATGTAATAGTGAAATCGATTCATTGCATGAACATTGTGTCGTCACAATGTGAGATTAAAGCTATCACATTCTATGTAATAGTGAAATCGATTCATTGCATGAACATTGTGTCGTCACAATGTGAGATTAAAGCTATCACATTCTATGTAATAGTGAAATCGATTCATTGCATGAACATTGTGTCGTCACAATGTGAGATTAAAGCTATCACATTCTATGTAATAGTGAAATCGATTCATTGCATGAACATTGTGTCGTCACAATGTGAGATTAAAGCTATCACATTCTATGTAATAGTGAAATCGATTCATTGCATGAACATTGTGTCGTCACAATGTGAGATTAAAGCTATCACATTCTATGTAATAGTGAAATCGATTCATTGCATGAACATTGTGTCGTCACAATGTGAGATTAAAGCTATCACATTCTATGTAATAGTGAAATCGATTCATTGCATGAACATTGTGTCGTCACAATGTGAGATTAAAGCTATCACATTCTATGTAATAGTGAAATCGATTCATTGCATGAACATTGTGTCGTCACAATGTGAGATTAAAGCTATCACATTCTATGTAATAGTGAAATCGATTCATTGCATGAACATTGTGTCGTCACAATGTGAGATTAAAGCTATCACATTCTATGTAATAGTGAAATCGATTCATTGCATGAACATTGTGTCGTCACAATGTGAGATTAAAGCTATCACATTCTATGTAATAGTGAAATCGATTCATTGCATGAACATTGTGTCGTCACAATGTGAGATTAAAGCTATCACATTCTATGTAATAGTGAAATCGATTCATTGCATGAACATTGTGTCGTCACAATGTGAGATTAAAGCTATCACATTCTATGTAATAGTGAAATCGATTCATTGCATGAACATTGTGTCGTCACAATGTGAGATTAAAGCTATCACATTCTATGTAATAGTGAAATCGATTCATTGCATGAACATTGTGTCGTCACAATGTGAGATTAAAGCTATCACATTCTATGTAATAGTGAAATCGATTCATTGCATGAACATTGTGTCGTCACAATGTGAGATTAAAGCTATCACATTCTATGTAATAGTGAAATCGATTCATTGCATGAACATTGTGTCGTCACAATGTGAGATTAAAGCTATCACATTCTATGTAATAGTGAAATCGATTCATTGCATGAACATTGTGTCGTCACAATGTGAGATTAAAGCTATCACATTCTATGTAATAGTGAAATCGATTCATTGCATGAACATTGTGTCGTCACAATGTGAGATTAAAGCTATCACATTCTATGTAATAGTGAAATCGATTCATTGCATGAACATTGTGTCGTCACAATGTGAGATTAAAGCTATCACATTCTATGTAATAGTGAAATCGATTCATTGCATGAACATTGTGTCGTCACAATGTGAGATTAAAGCTATCACATTCTATGTAATAGTGAAATCGATTCATTGCATGAACATTGTGTCGTCACAATGTGAGATTAAAGCTATCACATTCTATGTAATAGTGAAATCGATTCATTGCATGAACATTGTGTCGTCACAATGTGAGATTAAAGCTATCACATTCTATGTAATAGTGAAATCGATTCATTGCATGAACATTGTGTCGTCACAATGTGAGATTAAAGCTATCACATTCTATGTAATAGTGAAATCGATTCATTGCATGAACATTGTGTCGTCACAATGTGAGATTAAAGCTATCACATTCTATGTAATAGTGAAATCGATTCATTGCATGAACATTGTGTCGTCACAATGTGAGATTAAAGCTATCACATTCTATGTAATAGTGAAATCGATTCATTGCATGAACATTGTGTCGTCACAATGTGAGATTAAAGCTATCACATTCTATGTAATAGTGAAATCGATTCATTGCATGAACATTGTGTCGTCACAATGTGAGATTAAAGCTATCACATTCTATGTAATAGTGAAATCGATTCATTGCATGAACATTGTGTCGTCACAATGTGAGATTAAAGCTATCACATTCTATGTAATAGTGAAATCGATTCATTGCATGAACATTGTGTCGTCACAATGTGAGATTAAAGCTATCACATTCTATGTAATAGTGAAATCGATTCATTGCATGAACATTGTGTCGTCACAATGTGAGATTAAAGCTATCACATTCTATGTAATAGTGAAATCGATTCATTGCATGAACATTGTGTCGTCACAATGTGAGATTAA
>CALYLW010000898.1:0-93282 GCA_944989445.1 Ampullaceana balthica | reverse complement strand
ATGAATGAATGAATGAATGAATGATATGAATGAATGAATGAATGAATGAATGAATGAATGAATGAATGAATGAATGAATGAATGAATGAATGAATGAATGAATGAATGAATGAATGAATGAATGAATGAATGATATGAATGAATGATGAATGAATGAATGAATGAATGAATGAATGAATGAATGAATGAATGAATGAATGAATGAATGAATGAATGAATGAATGAATGAATGAATGAATGAATGAATGAATGAATGAATGAATGAATGAATGAATGAATGAATGAATGAATGAATGAATGAATGAATGAATGAATGAATGAATGAATGAATGAATGAATGAATGAATGAATGAATGAATGAATGAATGAATGAATGAATGAATGAATGAATGAATGAATGAATGAATGAATGAATGAATGAATGAATGAATGAATGAATGAATGAATGAATGAATGAATGAATGAATGAATGAATGAATGAATGAATGAATGAATGAGATGAATGAATGAATGAATGAATGATATGAATGAATGAATGAATGAATGAATGAATGAATGAATGAATGAATGAATGAATGAATGAATGAATGAATGAATGAATGAATGAATGAATGAATGAATGAATGAATGAATGAATGAATGAATGAATGAATGAATGAATGAATGAATGAATGAATGAATGAATGAATGAATGAATGAATGAATGAATGAATGAATGAATGAATGAATGAATGAATGAATGAATGAATGAATGAATGAATGAATGAATGAATGAATGAATGAATGAATGAATGAATGAATGAATGAATGAATGAATGAATGAATGATGATGAATGAATGAATGAATGAATGAATGAATGAATGAATGAATGAATGAATGAATGAATGAATGAATGAATGAATGAATGAATGAATGAATGAATGAATGATGAATGAATGAATGAATGAATGAATGAATGAATGAATGAATGAATGAATGAATGAATGAATGAATGAATGAATGAATGAATGAATGAATGAATGAATGAATGAATGAATGAATGAATGAATGAATGAATGAATGAATGAATGAATGAATGAATGAATGAATGAATGAATGAATGAATGAATGAATGAATGAATGAATGAATGAATGAATGAATGAATGAATGAATGAATGAATGAATGAATGAATGAATGAATGAATGAATGAATGAATGAATGAATGAATGAATGAATGAATGAATGATATGAATGAATGAATGAATGAATGAATGAATGAATGAATGAATGAATGAATGAATGAATGAATGAATGAATGAATGAATGAATGAATGAATGAATGAATGAATGAATGAATGAATGAATGAATGAATGAATGAATGAATGAATGAATGAATGAATGAATGAATGAATGAATGAATGAATGAATGAATGAATGAATGAATGAATGAATGAATGAATGAATGAATGAATGAATGAATGAATGAATGAATGAATGAATGAATGAATGAATGAATGAATGAATGAATGAATGAATGAATGAATGAATGAATGAATGAATGAATGAATGAATGAATGAATGAATGAATGAATGAATGAATGAATGAATGAATGAATGAATGAATGAATGAATGAATGAATGAATGAATGAATGAATGAATGAATGAATGAATGAATGAATGAATGAATGAATGAATGAATGAATGAATGAATGAATGAATGAATGAATGAATGAATGAATGAATGAATGAATGAATGAATGAATGAATGAATGAATGAATGAATGAATGAATGAATGAATGAATGAATGAATGAATGAATGAATGAATGAATGAATGAATGAATGAATGAATGAATGAATGAATGAATGAATGAATGAATGAATGAATGAATGAATGAATGAATGAATGAATGAATGAATGAATGAATGAATGAATGAATGAATGAATGAATGAATGAATGAATGAATGAATGAATGAATGAATGAATGAATGAATGAATGAATGAATGAATGAATGAATGAATGAATGAATGAATGAATGAATGAATGAATGAATGAATGAATGAATGAATGAATGAATGAATGAATGAATGAATGAATGAATGAATGAATGAATGAATGAATGAATGAATGAATGAATGAATGAATGAATGAATGAATGAATGAATGAATGAATGAATGAATGAATGAATGAATGAATGAATGAATGAATGAATGAATGAATGAATGAATGAATGAATGAATGAATGAATGAATGAATGAATGAATGAATGAATGAATGAATGAATGAATGAATGAATGAATGAATGAATGAATGAATGAATGAATGAATGAATGAATGAATGAATGAATGAATGAATGAATGAATGAATGAATGAATGAATGAATGAATGAATGAATGAATGAATGAATGAATGAATGAATGAATGAATGAATGAATGAATGAATGAATGAATGAATGAATGAATGAATGAATGATGAATGAATGAATGAATGAATGAATGAATGAATGAATGAATGAATGAATGAATGAATGAATGAATGAATGAATGAATGAATGAATGAATGAATGAATGAATGAATGAATGAATGAATGAATGAATGAATGAATGAATGAATGAATGAATGAATGAATGAATGAATGAATGAATGAATGAATGAATGAATGAATGAATGAATGAATGAATGAATGAATGAATGAATGAATGAATGAATGAATGAATGAATGATGAATGAATGAATGAATGAATGAATGAATGAATGAATGAATGAATGAATGAATGAATGAATGAATGAATGAATGAATGAATGAATGAATGAATGAATGAATGAATGAATGAATGAATGAATGAATGAATGAATGAATGAATGAATGAATGAATGAATGAATGAATGAATGAATGAATGAATGAATGAATGAATGAATGAATGAATGAATGAATGAATGAATGAATGAATGAATGAATGAATGAATGAATGAATGAATGAAATGAATGAATGAATGAATGAATGAATGAATGAATGAATGAATGAATGAATGAATGAATGAATGAATGAATGAATGAATGAATGAATGAATGAATGAATGAATGAATGAATGAATGAATGAATGAATGAATGAATGAATGAATGAATGAATGAATGAATGAATGAATGAATGAATGAATGAATGAATGAATGAATGAATGAATGAATGAATGAATGAATGAATGAATGAATGAATGAATGAATGAATGAATGAATGAATGAATGAATGAATGAATGAATGAATGAATGAATGAATGAATGAATGAATGAATGAATGAATGAATGAATGAATGAATGAATGAATGAATGATATGAATGAATGAATGAATGAATGAATGAATGAATGAATGAATGAATGAATGAATGAATGAATGAATGAATGAATGAATGAATGAATGAATGAATGAATGAATGAATGAATGAATGAATGAATGAATGAATGAATGAATGAATGAATGAATGAATGAATGAATGAATGAATGAATGAATGAATGAATGAATGAATGAATGAATGAATGAATGAATGAATGAATGATGAATGAATGAATGAATGAATGAATGAATGAATGAATGAATGAATGAATGAATGAATGAATGAATGAATGAATGAATGAATGAATGAATGAATGAATGAATGAATGAATGAATGAATGAATGAATGAATGAATGAATGAATGAATGAATGAATGAATGAATGAATGAATGAATGAATGAATGAATGAATGAATGAATGAATGAATGAATGAATGAATGAATGAATGAATGAATGAATGAATGAATGAATGAATGAATGAATGAATGATGAATGAATGAATGAATGAATGAATGAATGAATGAATGAATGAATGAATGAATGAATGAATGAATGAATGAATGAATGAATGAATGAATGAATGAATGAATGAATGAATGATGAATGAATGAATGAATGAATGAATGAATGAATGAATGAATGAATGAATGAATGAATGAATGAATGAATGAATGAATGAATGAATGAATGAATGAATGAATGAATGAATGAATGAATGAATGAATGAATGAATGAATGAATGAATGAATGAATGAATGAATGAATGAATGAATGAATGAATGAATGAATGAATGAATGAATGAATGAATGAATGAATGAATGAATGAATGAATGAATGAATGAATGAATGAATGAATGAATGAATGAATGAATGAATGAATGAATGAATGAATGAATGAATGAATGAATGAATGAATGAATGAATGAATGAATGAATGAATGAATGAATGAATGAATGAATGAATGAAGATGAATGAATGAATGAATGAATGAATGAATGAATGAATGAATGAATGAATGAATGAATGAATGAATGAATGAATGAATGAATGAATGAATGAATGAATGAATGAATGAATGAATGAATGAATGAATGAATGAATGAATGAATGAATGAATGAATGAATGAATGAATGAATGAATGAATGAATGAATATGAATGAATGAATGAATGAATGAATGAATGAATGAATGAATGAATGAATGAATGAATGAATGAATGAATGAATGAATGAATGAATGAATGAATGAATGAATGAATGAATGAATGAATGAATGAATGAATGAATGAATGAATGAATGAATGAATGAATGAATGAATGAATGAATGAATGAATGAATGAATGAATGAATGAATGAATGAATGAATGAATGAATGAATGAATGAATGAATGAATGAATGAATGAATGAATGAATGAATGAATGAATGAATGAATGAATGAATGAATGAATGAATGAATGAATGAATGAATGAATGAATGAATGAATGAATGAATGAATGAATGAATGAATGAATGAATGAATGAATGAATGAATGAATGAATGAATGAATGAATGAATGAATGAATGAATGAATGAATGAATGAATGAATGAATGAATGAATGAATGAATGAATGAATGAATGAATGAATGAATGAATGAATGAATGAATGAATGAATGAATGAATGAATGAATGAATGAATGAATGAATGAATGAATGAATGAATGATAATGAATGAATGAATGAATGAATGAATGAATGAATGAATGAATGAATGAATGAATGAATGAATGAATGAATGAATGAATGAATGAATGAATGAATGAATGAATGAATGAATGAATGAATGAATGAATGAATGAATGAATGAATGAATGAATGAATGAATGAATGAATGAATGAATGAATGAATGAATGAATGAATGAATGAATGAATGAATGAATGAATGAATGAATGAATGAATGAATGAATGAATGAATGAATGAATGAATGAATGAATGAATGAATGAATGAATGAATGAATGAATGAATGAATGAATGAATGAATGAATGAATGAATGAATGAATGAATGAATGAATGAATGAATGAATGAATGAATGAATGAATGAATGAATGAATGAATGAATGAATGAATGAATGAATGAATGAATGAATGAATGAATGAATGAATGAATGAATGAATGAATGAATGAATGAATGAATGAATGAATGAATGAATGAATGAATGAATGAATGAATGAATGAATGAATGAATGAATGAATGAATGAATGAATGAATGAATGAATGAATGAATGAATGAATGAATGAATGAATGAATGAATGAATGAATGAATGAATGAATGAATGAATGAATGAATGAATGAATGAATGAATGAATGAATGAATGAATGAATGAATGAATGAATGAATGAATGAATGAATGAATGAATGAATGAATGAATGAATGAATGAATGATGAATGAATGAATGAATGAATGAATGAATGAATGAATGAATGAATGAATGAATGAATGAATGAATGAATGAATGAATGAATGAATGAATGAATGAATGAATGAATGAATGAATGAATGAATGAATGAATGAATGAATGAATGAATGAATGAATGAATGAATGAATGAATGAATGAATGAATGAATGAATGAATGAATGAATGAATGAATGAATGAATGAATGAATGAATGAATGAATGAATGAATGAATGAATGAATGAATGAATGAATGAATGAATGAATGAATGAATGAATGAATGAATGAATGAATGAATGAATGAATGAATGAATGAATGAATGAATGAATGAATGAATGAATGAATGAATGAATGAATGAATGAATGAATGAATGATGAATGAATGAATGAATGAATGAATGAATGAATGAATGAATGAATGAATGAATGAATGAATGAATGAATGAATGAATGAATGAATGAATGAATGAATGAATGAATGAATGAATGAATGAATGAATGAATGAATGAATGAATGAATGAATGAATGAATGAATGAATGAATGAATGAATGAATGAATGAATGAATGAATGAATGAATGAATGAATGAATGAATGAATGAATGAATGAATGAATGAATGAATGAATGAATGAATGAATGAATGAATGAATGAATGAATGAATGAATGAATGAATGAATGAATGAATGAATGAATGAATGAATGAATGAATGAATGAATGAATGAATGAATGAATGAATGAATGAATGAATGAATGAATGAATGAATGAATGAATGAATGAATGAATGAATGAATGAATGAATGAATGAATGAATGAATGAATGAATGAATGAATGAATGAATGAATGAATGAATGAATGAATGAATGAATGAATGAATGAATGAATGAATGAATGAATGAATGAATGAATGAATGAATGAATGAATGAATGAATGAATGAATGAATGAATGAATGAATGAATGAATGAATGAATGAATGAATGAATGAATGAATGAATGAATGAATGAATGAATGAATGAATGAATGAATGAATGAATGAATGAATGAATGAATGAATGAATGAATGAATGAATGAATGAATGAATGAATGAATGAATGAATGAATGAATGAATGAATGAATGAATGAATGAATGAATGAATGAATGAATGAATGAATGAATGAATGAATGAATGAATGAATGAATGAATGAATGAATGAATGAATGAATGAATGAATGAATGAATGAATGATGAATGAATGAATGAATGAATGAATGAATGAATGAATGAATGAATGAATGAATGAATGAATGAATGAATGAATGAATGAATGAATGAATGAATGAATGAATGAATGAATGAATGAATGAATGAATGAATGAATGAATGAATGAATGAATGAATGAATGAATGAATGAATGAATGAATGAATGAATGAATGAATGAATGAATGAATGAATGAATGAATGAATGAATGAATGAATGAATGAATGAATGAATGAATGAATGAATGAATGAATGAATGAATGAATGAATGAATGAATGAATGAATGAATGAATGAATGAATGAATGAATGAATGAATGAATGAATGAATGAATGAATGAATGAATGAATGAATGAATGAATGAATGAATGAATGAATGAATGAATGAATGAATGAATGAATGAATGAATGAATGATGAATGAATGAATGAATGAATGAATGAATGAATGAATGAATGAATGAATGAATGAATGAATGAATGAATGAATGAATGAATGAATGAATGAATGAATGAATGAATGAATGAATGAATGAATGAATGAATGAATGAATGAATGAATGAATGAATGAATGAATGAATGAATGAATGAATGAATGAATGAATGAATGAATGAATGAATGAATGAATGAATGAATGAATGAATGAATGAATGAATGAATGAATGAATGAATGAATGAATGAATGAATGAATGAATGAATGAATGAATGAATGAATGAATGAATGAATGAATGAATGAATGAATGAATGAATGAATGAATGAATGAATGAATGAATGAATGAATGAATGAATGAATGAATGAATGAATGAATGAATGAATGAATATGAATGAATGAATGAATGAATGAATGAATGAATGAATGAATGAATGAATGAATGAATGAATGAATGAATGAATGAATGAATGAATGAATGAATGATGAATGAATGAATGAATGAATGAATGAATGAATGAATGAATGAATGAATGAATGAATGAATGAATGAATGAATGAATGAATGAATGAATGAATGAATGAATGAATGAATGAATGAATGAATGAATGAATGAATGAATGAATGAATGAATGAATGAATGAATGAATGAATGAATGAATGAATGAATGAATGAATATGAATGAATGAATGAATGAATGAATGAATGAATGAATGAATGAATGAATGAATGAATGAATGAATGAATGAATGAATGAATGAATGAATGAATGAATGAATGAATGAATGAATGAATGAATGAATGAATGAATGAATGAATGAATGAATGAATGAATGAATGAATGAATGAATGAATGAATGAATGAATGAATGAATGAATGAATGAATGAATGAATGAATGAATGAATGAATGAATGAATGAATGAATGAATGAATGAATGAATGAATGAATGAATGAATGAATGAATGAATGAATGAATGAATGAATGAATGAATGAATGAATGAATGAATGAATGAATGAATGAATGAATGAATGAATGAATGAATGAATGAATGAATGAATGAATGAATGAATGAATGAATGAATGAATGAATGAATGAATGAATGAATGAATGAATGAATGAATGAATGAATGAATGAATGAATGAATGAATGAATGAATGAATGAATGAATGAATGAATGAATGAATGAATGAATGAATGAATGAATGAATGAATGAATGAATGATGAATGAATGAATGAATGAATGAATGAATGAATGAATGAATGAATGAATGAATGAATGAATGAATGAATGAATGAATGAATGAATGAATGAATGAATGAAATGAATGAATGAATGAATGAATGAATGAATGAATGAATGAATGAATGAATGAATGAATGAATGAATGAATGAATGAATGAATGAATGAATGAATGAATGAATGAATGAATGAATGAATGAATGAATGAATGAATGAATGAATGAATGAATGAATGAATGAATGAATGAATGAATGAATGAATGAATGAATGAATGAATGAATGAATGAATGATATGAATGAATGAATGAATGAATGAATGAATGAATGAATGAATGAATGAATGAATGAATGAATGAATGAATGAATGAATGAATGCATGCTTATTCCTTCTATATCAATAAAACTATCCTCGCTAGACTAACATGCTCGTTGCGATCTAATTTTCAAAAAATCTTATCAAATGTTTTAAAACTCTATAAATTTATCTTAATTTTTTTTTCAAACTCTCAAAAAATTAAAAATTGTTAGTGCTGGTGTCACAAAATAAATCCTCCCCCATACAGAGTCCCCCCTCGGGATTTACTCTGAAATAAATACTTTTCTGGCGATAATATTTAATTTTTCTCCAGATTAAAATTAATTCCCCCTCAACCAGTAAAATCATGTCTCCAAAAAAAAATCCGCCCCTCATCATACGTTCATTGTAGCACAAAGAAATCACTCAAAAAACAACAAACAAACTAAACAACAAAAAATAATAATTACATTTGTGTTATTACAATAGTAACACATGTTTACTTTAATACTGTTTATAGTAGTGGCGTGGATATAGATAGATATGAGGGGGTGATGGCCTGATGTTAAGTTTTTGTTACTATCTAGAGTATAGGGTAACAACTTTAGTAGACTCTTTTTGAAAAAAAAGAAATCTACTGTTGAACTCCGGGAAAAGGGCTACCCCATTAAGTTACAGCACGGGATGAAACAAAAACTGCGGGCTATGCCATTGATATGTAAGACCTAATTATCTAGTTGTTTTATTAAAGGACTATACCGTTTGACACCAACTCAGTGGCGTGGTGGGCGAGACAAATGTTTTAAAAATCTGCACTTTTACTTGACTTTTATTTAATTTTTAACGTTGTGTTCACCTAAAATTAAAGAGAATCATTGTGTTGTGTTTCTCATCACTTTTGTACAAAGGTATATGTTTTGTGTATATATTTTTGTTTTTCTTTTAAAGACATGAGTTTTGTTATTCTTAGATGAGGTAAGGCCACACAATGACACAAATAAAACACAAACACATGTCTTCAAAGTCATTCCCTCCCTTTATGAAACAAAACGGCTGCCTTTATACACCCAAAAACTGAATTTTACCCACAACTGCCTGTGGGTCAATTTGTACAGAAATAAAATTCAAGTAATTAAGCAAAAACAAAACAACAACAAAACAAAAAAACGTCTACATTCTACTTTACTTTAAGCGCAAAGTGATTTGACTTGGGTCATCGATTTCCACATTAAATTCACTCACCAATTACAGAATTAAGTATTTCCATTGGGAAAATTGCGTTTATAGATTCGAAATGTCTGTAACGCTTGCACATGCAACTCCAACTTAACCATACCAGATAGAGGGTTCGGGTCTTTGCAAATATGCTAAGAAGGTCCCAAGGATGAACAACGGCCAAAAAATTACCGAAAAGGTTTACTGGATTTCCAGGAAAATAAAAAAAAACCGTATTTTGTCAATTTCTCGCCAACCATAACATCTTTCGGGTTGAAACAAACGTCAAACAAAAGCTAATAATATTTAAACAATAGTGGAGAAGGAATATGTCAGAATGGTATTGATTTTTAGACTCCCCTAATTTTAGTAGCAATTTTTTTAAAGGTATTGTTTTGTTTAGTTTCAAAATTATTGATTTGAAATGACTTTTAATATAATCAAGAATAATAGTTAATAGGGTTTTCTCGCTTTGTGAATTCTTATGTTAGTTTGTTGCGTGGTGCGCATTATATTGACACATTCTTGGTGTGATGTAGCGCACGAACGAACGAACGAACGAACGAACGAACGAACGAACGAACGAACGAACGAACGAACGAACGAACGAACGAACGAACGAACGAACGAACGAACGAACGAGCGAGCGAGCGAGCGAGCGAGCGAGCGAGCGAGCGAGCGAGCGAACGAACGAACGAACGAACGAACGAAACGAACGAACGAACGAACGAACGAACGAACGAACGAACGAACGAACGAACGAACGAACGAACGAACGAACGAACGAACGAACGAACGAACGAACGAACGAACGAACGACGAACGAACGAACGAACGAACGAACGAACGAACGAACGAAACGAACGAACGAAACGAACGAACGAACGAACGAACGAACGAACGAACGAACGAACGAACGAACGAACGAACGAACGAACGAACGAACGAACGAACGAACGAACGAACGAACGAACGAACGAACGAACGAACGAACGAACGAACGAACGAACGAACGAACAACGAACGAACGAACGAACGAACGAACGAACGAACGAACGAACGAACGAACGAACGAACGAACGAACGAACGAACGAAACGAACAACGAACGAACGAACGAACGAACGAACGAACGAACGAACGAACGAACGAACGAACGAACGAACGAACGAACGAACGAACGAACGAACGAACGAACGAACGAACGAACGAACGAACGAACGAACGAACGAACGAACGAACGAACGAACGAACGAACGAACGAACGAACGAACGAACGAACGAACGAACGAACGAACGAACGAACGAACGAACGAACGAACGAACGAACGAACGAACGAACGAACGAACGAACGAACGAACGAACGAACGAACGAACGAACGAACGAACGAACGAACGAACGAACGAACGAACGAACGAACGAACGAACGAACGAACGAACGAACGAACGAACGAACGAACGAACGAACGAAACGAACGAACGAACGAACGAACGAACGAACGAACGAACGAACGAACGACGAAACGAACGAACGAACGAACGAACGAACGAACGAAACGAACGAACGAACGAACGAACGAACGAACGAACGAACGAACGAACGAACGAACGAACGAACGAACGAACGAACGAACGAACGAACGAACGAACGAACGAACGAACGAACGAACGAACGAACGAACGAACGAACGAACGAACGAACGAACGAACGAACGAACGAACGAACGAACGAACGAACGAACGAACGAACGAACGAACGAACGAACGAACGAACGAACGAACGAACGAACGAACGAACGAACGAACGAACGAACGAACGAACGAACGAACGAACGAACGAACGAACGAACGAACGAACGAACGAACGAACGAACGAACGAACGAACGAACGAACGAACGAACGAACGAACGAAACGAACGAACGAACGAACGAACGAACGAATGAATGAATGAATGAATGAATGAATGAATGAATGAATGAATGAATGAATGAATGAATGAATGAATGAATGAATGAATGAATGAATGAATGAATGAATGAATGCATGCTTATTCCTTCTATATCAATAAAACTATCCTCGCTAGACTAACATGCTCGTTGCGATCTAATTTTCAAAAAATCTTATCAAATGTTTTAAAACTCTATAAATTTATCTTAATTTTTTTTTCAAACTCTCAAAAAATTAAAAATTGTTAGTGCTGGTGTCACAAAATAAATCCTCCCCCATACAGAGTCCCCCCTCGGGATTTACTCTGAAATAAATACTTTTCTGGCGATAATATTTAATTTTTCTCCAGATTAAAATTAATTCCCCCTCAACCAGTAAAATCATGTCTCAAAAAAAAATCCGCCCCTCATCATACGTTCATTGTAGCACAAAGAAATCACTCAAAAAACAACAAACAAACTAAACAACAAAAAATAATAATTACATTTGTGTTATTACAATAGTAACACATGTTTACTTTAATACTGTTTATAGTAGTGGCGTGGATATAGATAGATATGAGGGGGTGATGGCCTGATGTTAAGTTTTTGTTACTATCTAGAGTATAGGGTAACAACTTTAGTAGACTCTTTTTGAAAAAAAAGAAATCTACTGTTGAACTCCGGGAAAAGGGCTACCCCATTAAGTTACAGCACGGGATGAAACAAAAACTGCGGGCTATGCCATTGATATGTAAGACCTAATTATCTAGTTGTTTTATTAAAGGACTATACCGTTTGACACCAACTCAGTGGCGTGGTGGGCGAGACAAATGTTTTAAAAATCTGCACTTTTACTTGACTTTTATTTAATTTTTAACGTTGTGTTCACCTAAAATTAAAGAGAATCATTGTGTTGTGTTTCTCATCACTTTTGTACAAAGGTATATGTTTTGTGTATATATTTTTGTTTTTCTTTTAAAGACATGAGTTTTGTTATTCTTAGATGAGGTAAGGCCACACAATGACACAAATAAAACACAAACACATGTCTTCAAAGTCATTCCCTCCCTTTATGAAACAAAACGGCTGCCTTTATACACCCAAAAACTGAATTTTACCCACAACTGCCTGTGGGTCAATTTGTACAGAAATAAAATTCAAGTAATTAAGCAAAAACAAAACAACAACAAAACAAAAAAACGTCTACATTCTACTTTACTTTAAGCGCAAAGTGATTTGACTTGGGTCATCGATTTCCACATTAAATTCACTCACCAATTACAGAATTAAGTATTTCCATTGGGAAAATTGCGTTTATAGATTCGAAATGTCTGTAACGCTTGCACATGCAACTCCAACTTAACCATACCAGATAGAGGGTTCGGGTCTTTGCAAATATGCTAAGAAGGTCCCAAGGATGAACAACGGCCAAAAAATTACCGAAAAGGTTTACTGGATTTCCAGGAAAATAAAAAAAAACCGTATTTTGTCAATTTCTCGCCAACCATAACATCTTTCGGGTTGAAACAAACGTCAAACAAAAGCTAATAATATTTAAACAATAGTGGAGAAGGAATATGTCAGAATGGTATTGATTTTTAGACTCCCCTAATTTTAGTAGCAATTTTTTTAAAGGTATTGTTTTGTTTAGTTTCAAAATTATTGATTTGAAATGACTTTTAATATAATCAAGAATAATAGTTAATAGGGTTTTCTCGCTTTGTGAATTCTTATGTTAGTTTGTTGCGTGGTGCGCATTATATTGACACATTCTTGGTGTGATGTAGCGCAGTGTTGTCCAACCGAAAATCGTTCACGGCACACTAAACTGGTAAAAAATTTGCGCGGCACACCTCACAAAAAAACAAGAAATCAGTGTTTATTCAAAAGATTAAACAATATAATTTGCAATTGTCACGCAAGTCAGTAGTGTCTGTCAGTCAGCCCTGACGCTACTAGACAGCGGGGAAAACCAAATTACTGCACCAAAGCATCAAAAGGTGTGCAAATTAAATATGCGCTGTAAAAAAATATTATATGACAGCATTGTTTTCGCTCATATTTTAATTTTGGAAAAGGGAACATTGTCAAGAGAGAATTAGATGGTGGTTAATTATAAAATTAAATAAAAAGGGGGCGCCGCAGGCGCCCTGCAACCCCTTTTATAAAATACGTTGTGTACATTTCAGAAAGTTTAATATTTCGTATTTATCAAACAAGGACAAGTTAGTTGGGTTTTAGAAAAAGGTCGGCGCCGTAGGCACCCTAAAAAAAGTGCATTTTTTATAAAATAAATAGATTCCAGCTGAAAACTTCCGTCATTTTTGACGGGTGTACGCTAGTGTTTCATAATTAATGAGATATTTGAGCGTTTTCTTTGGAGCAGATGAGCTCAAAACGCGGCTCATTGCTGGACAAGCAAACTCTCATTTCTCTGTCTATCATCTGCAGTCTTTCACGTTTGGCGTATGCGAGCAGTTGCGCCTTTCCGCTGATGTCAGTACTTTCATCGATTTGCAATGCTGAGAGCTTTTGGATGTCGTCGGCATCCGCAAAATGCTCTTTAATTTGATTGTCCAAATCTGTCGAAATGTCAGCAATCGGACGTCCCATCTTCTTTCAATAGCGTTGGGTCCCAACACCATAGTCTCAACTGCGATTCGTAAAGACGGCAATATGATTGTCTCAGCGTCCAAATGAGATTTCTTTTGTTTGACCAAAAGATTCGCAATTTTATAGCTTACTAACTGAGCTTTGACAGGAATTGAGGAAAAGTTCTTCATTATTTGTTATTGCTGCTCTAAGTTGGACCGAATGGATGCGAAATAACTTTTCGGCTTCTCTTTCATACCTGGATGATTTGAGTTCAGATGCCGCTTCAGTTTACTGGGGTTCATGGACTCGGACAATGCCATGTTACAATTAAGACAAAACGGAAGAGAAGGATCAATTGCACATTGTATGAAACCATACTCAAGATATTCCTCGTGATATTTCCGTTTGGTAACATTCTTCTTGGATTTCACAGCTCTTTCTCCATTTTGATGCTCGCTGGAATCCTTCTGGCTTCTCTTCAAAAAAATTATTCATAGCCGTCAGTAATTAAAAGTTTTTTTAAAAAGTGAACAGCAGGAAAAGGTTTTTATTTACTTATAACAGATATTTATTTCCAATGGAGGAGAGAAATTTTGTAGCTTTCAAGAGATTCTCACAACCAGAACAATGCAAACATGAAACGTTTTTATTCAATTCTTTTTTGGTTAAGGATATTTTTTTTTCAAAACTTGAAGGTTCGAAAAGCCTAGCAATTTATGGTATTTTTGAAATCTTTCGCGGCACACTAAAATTTTCTCGCGGCACACTAGTGTGCCGCGGCACATCGTTTGGACAACACTGATGTAGCGTGAGGGGATATGACGTCCTATTGTGTTTAATTTAAGAATTACTTATTTGAATCGACTTTTATTGTAATCTAGAATGATTTCCCTTGATAAAAAAATCGGAAATTCCTTGTTGGAAATTGCGTTTAAATACTCATTCGAGTTTTTATTTCTTTTTTTATATTAAATGTTGAATTAGAAAAAGCTACATAACATAATTCTCAATTTCATTAACACATTTAAATAAATAATTGCTACCATGACAATTGTAATGTACATCTCTGGTACAAGATAAAGAAAGTACCCGTAAGTAAAAGGCCACTGTTTGCACCACAAAGACAACTAAATAAAGAAGTTATTAACGTAATGTTTTATAATAAAAGGCCACAGCTCTATTTAAAATGCGTACACGTAAATATGTGCCCCTTAATCTGACAATAAAAGATTTTTGATAGCGCACCGCTCAAAATGAAGTCTTGAAATAAAAACTGCACGAAAATTAAGTCTTTTTAAACTCCCGCCTGAAGTCGTTCAAAAAGGAAATGAGATTTAATGTTTGTATTTTTTTAATTAAATCCTTCATATTAACTCGTGGCGTCTGCTTGATTGACTGCTTGCATCTCGCAAAAAACTTAGGATCCATTTTTAGCCCACTTCACATCATGCTATTGAGCTGAAATTTTGCAGACAGACTCGTGGTGACAATAAAAATTATATATACAAATTTCAGATCAATCGATTGTACTGTAATTAAATTAATGAATTTTTAGATCATGTCTATGTATATATATGTTGCATGTAAATGTATATGCTAGCCTGTCGCGCGGTGCGCATTATATTGAACGCGCGGTGCGTCTTATATTGAACATACTTTCATAATATTTTCCCGACAGTAAATATTTATGCTAGTCCACGCGGTATGTATTATATTGAACATAGTCAATACTTTTAGTTATGTCTCAAATATAAAGGATAAAGGATTTACAGTCAAAAACTTTGCTTTTTACGTTTTTTTAAAAATTAAATCCTTTACATTAACTCCTCGTATTCAATCAAGCTGAAATTTCGCAGGCAGACTTGTGGTGACGATAAAAATGATGTATTAAAATTTCACATCGATCGAATGTACCGTAATTAAATTAATAAATTTTTAGTTTATCTCTAAGTAACACGTAAAGTTTTGTGCTAGTCTGTCGCGCGGTGTGTATTATATTGAACAACCTTTTTAATATTTTCCTGTTGCGCGGTGCGGTGCGTATTAGATTGAACAACCTTTTTTAAAATTTTCCTGTTGCACAGTGCGGTGCGTATTATATTGAAAACAACATTTTCAATATTTTTCTGTTGCGTGGTGCGGTGCGTATTATATTGAACACACTTTCATAATATTTTCCCGATCTGTAAATGTTTATGCTAGTCTGTCGAGCGGTGCGCATTATATTGAACGTAATCAATACTTTTAGTTCTATCTCAAATATAAAGGACTTATCGTAAAAAAAACGTTGGTTTTTAAAGGTCTTTTTTTATTACTCCCTTTATTTTAACTCGTAGCATCTGCTTGTCTGTATGTCGCAAAAAACTTTGATCAAATTGAGTTGAAGTCTTGCAGGCAAACTTGTGGTGACGATAAAAATGATCAATCAAATTTTCGTTTAAAAAACAAATTAATTTTAGTTTTAGTATAATTTTGGATTTTTTGGAGCTTCGACTTACAAAGCAACGTCAATCTACTGCAAACTATAGAAGTAAGCACCCGCACTATTTTGCGTCGCACCGAGACGCACGAGAATAGGAGGAAGGAACTGTCGGAAGAGAGTGACATCGACTCGTAGCGAACTTAATTAATAAAGTAAGGGAGTATAATAAAAACTTGGTTTTTATGAGTTCGTTTTTTATATTAACTCGTTGTGTCTGCTTGTCGCAAAAACTTTGGATCGATTTTTAACCCACTTCCTGAATTTTTACAGGCATACAGGCATACTCGTGGCGACTATAAAAATGATGTATTAAAATTTCACGTCGATCAAATGTACCGTAATTAAATTAATGAATCTTTAGATTATCTCTATGTAACATGTAAATGTTTATGCTAGTCTGGCACGCGGTGCGTATTATATTGAACATAAATTTAGTTATGTCTCTTATATAAAGGATTTATAGTCAAAAACTTTTGTTGTTACGTTTTTTTTAAAAATTATCTCTACATTTTACTATAACATTTTTTTTACTGCGTTGAGGTAAAATGGACAATATTAAAAACTGAACTAAAACCATCTGCATGTTAAAAGAAACCTTCCAGCCAAATTTGGTTCCAGTTAATTATTTGGTTTTCCAGTGATAGTGTAACTAAGAGGCGAAACAAATATATAAACAAACACAAACTTGGTTATATATATATATATATATATCAATAGTTAGTGTGTAAAGAATAGTTTGGATATTAAACATTCTTAGTTCATTGGGAATTTTAGAGATCACGTACAAAGCTTGAAGCGCATCTTATTGGCCTTGTCATAATATGGCGGAAATCTATTAATAGAAATATAATGGTCTTTTTGGGGGACGAACTTTATAAAAATTTAATAAAAGATACGAGTCACTATGTAAGTGTAGGTATATTGAGAAGGAAGTATCTTATCAACTATGTGTTAATTCTTCGTTAATTTAAGACAGCTTATTGGACTTGAACAAGAAAAAAAACAGTTTCGTAATTTTACTATGCCAACAATTTTGAGAACTTATTGATTTTACTCTATTTATGCTTCAAAACATTGTTCCGCTAAATTTTAATATAAAAATAGAACATTACTCAATGAGTTACGACGTTTTCCGGTTTCAGAAATGACAAGCCCCATTACTAGACCTACCAGCCGAATTTTTTTTTAAATTTCGGCTGGTTGGCATAATTTTTCGGCTGATATCCGGATTTGCCGGATTTCTCCGTAAATTGACATTTGCAGGTGATTTTCGGCTGATTACGAAATATTCGTAAGCACCATCCAGGGCTGTTCCAGCAAGTGTTACAGGTGGCGGTATGTTGAGAGATGGGCAATTAATTTTGAAGAATTCAACAAAACCATCTTTAGCCACATTTTCAAAGTCTCTACCGAACCAGATAATGATATCTCTTGTCAGTTCATGACTTGATGTTGCCTGACATTGACTGTTGCCTTCTCCATACTTTTACAGCCTTTGCATGACCTCCTCACTCTGTGCTGGGAACAGGGGCAGATACCACAGGAGTTAAAAGATGCCAACATCGTTACACTGTATAAAAATAAAGGAGACACGAGTGAATGCAACAACAATCGTGGAATCTCTCTCCTCAGTATAGTTGGAAAGGCCTTCGCCCGAGTTGCATTAACACGCCTGCAGATACCTAGCATCAAGTGTACTCCCAGAATCGCAGTGCGGCTTTCGAGCCGGAAGATCAACCATAGACATGATCTTCTCTCTGCGCCAGCTGCAGGAGAAATGCAGGTAGCAACATATGCCTCTATACATCGCGTACGTTGACTTAACTAAAGCTTTTGATCTTGTCAGCAGAAGGGGGCTTTTCCAAACCTTAGTAAAAATGGGTTGCCCTACACATCTGCTTAACATCCTCAAGCAATTCAATGAAAACTTGCAGGGCACAGTGTGCTATAACGGTGCCACCTCTGAGACTTTCCCAGTAAATAGTGGAGTAAAGCAAAGCTGCGTGTTGGCACCTACTCTATTCGCCATATACTTTTCCATCTTACTCCAGTATGCCTTCAAGAACAACAGCGAGGGGATATACATACACACCAGAGATGACGGCAGATTATTCAATATTGCCCGACTTAGAGCCAAGACCAAAATAAGGAAGATTTTGCTGCGCGAGCTTTTATTTGCAGACGATGCCGCCTTAATATCCCACACAGCAGACGGCCTGCAGAACCTTGTATCCAGCTTCTCCACTGCCTGCAAAGAGTTTGGCCTGACCATAAGTATAAAGAAAACCTTCATTATGGCACAGGATGCTGCCTCTCTCCAGACTATCACCATTGACGACTGCAACCTGGATGTTGTTGACAGTTTTACTTATCTGGGATCAAACATCTCGAGCACACTATCACTGGAAGGTGAGATAAGTAGTAGGATAGGGAAGGCAGCAACTGTTATTGCTAGACTGTACAAAAGAGTCTAGTCCAATGCCAAACTCACAACAAGGACTAAGCTGCAGGTATACCAGGCTTGCGTACTGAGCACACTCCTCTATGGATGCGAGTCTTGGACCACCTATACCAGGCATGAAAGAAGGCTCAATAGCTTCCACCTCAGATGCCTGCGCCGCATCTTGGACATCAAATGGCAAGAGAAAGTCCCCAACACAGAGGTCCTGGCTCAAGCAAGCATGAGTAGTATTGCAGCAATATAAAATCAAAGACGCCTCCGTTGGATTGGACATGTCAAGAGGATGCAAACTGGTCGCATACCCAAGGATGTGCTTTACAGCGAGCTGGCGACAGGGTGGTCGGTGGTCGGCCATGTCTCAGATACGTGGACATATGCAAGAGAGGCATGAAAGTAGCCAACATTGATATACAAAACTGGGAAAATCTGTCAGAGGATAGGTCCATGTGGCGGGCTATAGTAAAAGAAAGATCACTAAGAGCAGAGGAGCAAACTAGTGCAGAAGCAGTCGGGAAAAGAGCGAGGAGAAAGGCCAGGCAAAACTGCCCCACTGCTTTCGTGTGTGTGTCAAGCAGAAGAGACTGCCACTCAAGGATTGGTCTCATCAGCCACACCAAGAACTGCAAATAATAAAGATAAATCTATTGTCTTTCGTAGACGGACAGATGCCATACCATACTTACGGAAATATCCTAACATTTTGTTTGACTTTTCTTGTCTTTGTACTGACACATTGTGCTTGACACTTAAGTGAAGATTCATATTGCCACTTGATGTAATTGCGGCAAAATGTGTTACTTTTAAAATGTGAACCTTGTCACCCAATGACTGCTGAGCAGTGAGACACAGCTGAGAATAAACTCGATCTTCGTCTACATTTCTCCTATCAGCAGAGAACAGGCCATCAAAATATTTCCAGCATTTTGCTTTAAAATGTCCATGTAGGCTAGGCGGTTAAGTTTTACTTGTAGGTTTTAATGAACTGCCTCTCTTCTCGGTTTAGATTACATTTGCTGATATTTGAGTTCATCTAAAATCATCATATAGTCATAAATAATTGTTACATTAGAAATGGTGTAACGCAAAAGGTAATCCTGCAGTCTTAGCACGTATATTATTTCACTGCGAATTGTAATTTTCTCGTGAGAACTTTCGTTTCTAATTTATTAAATGCATTTATATATGTTATATTTTAGCTATATTATGGCGCTAATTTGTAAGGCTTGTTAATTTATAAGGCTGTTTTTCGCCCTTGACGCTACATAATCAGAGTAGAGTAGGATACATCCATTTTGTTTATCTAGCACCCTACTTGCTGGGTTGTCACAGCAAGAGGCCAAATATGAAATGTAATTGTCTCACTTACAAACAAACAAAAAAGAATCAAACATCTAGTAAGGAAATAAAAAAAATGAAATTTTCATTAAAATATTTATTGATCTTCTAAGAATCTTAAAATAGATGAATTAAACTTTTTTTTATAAAACATCTTCAGTCAGTAAATTTATTTTAGCATGGGTCGTTCCAGGTAAAAACAAATCTGCTAGCAGGGTGCTAGATAAACAAAAAGGATGTATCCTATTCCGATAATGTAGCGTCAAGGGCCGAAAAAGCCTTATAAATTAAAAAGCCTTACAAATTAGCGCTATAATAACTAAAATATAACATATATGAATGCATTTAATAAATTAAAAATGAAAGTTCTCACGAGAAAATTAAAATTCGCAGCGAAAAAATTTACGTGCTAAAACTTCAGGATCACCCTTAAAAATCATTAGTTATTGACTAAACTAGTATCTAGTTAATTGAAACAATTAATTTAGGTTTCCCTTTGTGCTAGTAGAAGATCGTTGAGCCATAATTGAGTAATAATAAATCGCTTATTTACGACAAAGCTTAACGATAACTTAAATTTATTTATTTGTATTTTAATTAATATTTTATAAATTAAGATTGTAAGAAAAAGATAACTTGCAAGAACTGTATCAATGATTATTTAGGTTTAAAAAACTGTGCAAATAACTCATTTTTGTCTCACTTCCGGCGACGTAGGACGCAATAATCTTCTGTATAGAAGGAGCGTCTGTAAGAGATAAGAAGACGGTTATTCTAAAAATGCAATCAATCTTATACAGAATGGGACTGCGATAAATCTTTTAAATAAACTAGAAAATACACAAACAAATTTGTGCCATGAAAACAATAAATTTAAGCTTTATTTTAAACTAAATCGATCTTAAAACGGGAAGCAATGAAACTTAAGAAAACAAAAACATTACGTTACGACGGCTTGTTCATTTTTCGGCGCATTTACGCTGGACAAAATACGGTGGCTAATGCGGCGCGCCGCATATTTTCCAGCGGATTTTTGGTGGACGAAAATTTTGGGGCGTATTCGACGCTTATGGAAGGCTTTGCTTTCAAGAAAGACACACATAAAGTCTACACCAAATTTACACAAAAAATAGCGTAATTAAAACTTACTCTTTGAAAAAAAGACTATTATGTAAGTAATATAACAGTTTCTTAGTCGTCACATTTGGGAAGACTGTTCTATAACACCTGCTTTAGTAGATTGCACTTCAAGGGAATATTTTCAGTTTCCATCAACCCCAGGAAAGTTCAGAAGGGTCTGTGTTGACGAACGCATTCATGCTGTGGAATCAACTTAAGAAAGGTATATCCTTACTTAGGAGATTATCTTCCTTAGTGAAATACAGTTTATATGCTTAATGCAAGAGAGCTTCATTAACACACATGGAAGTGAATATAGTTATACATTTAAAGCCATTTACACTTATAGAACGGAAGATAAAAGTTGGTTTTTTTAAGTATTAGGGAGTTTTAAGTAACTTTCACAGCATCGTCATCCTTGGCGCTGCAGGCCATGTAGGGCCCTGAACTGCTCAACCACTTTTTTTCAGTCTTACATTTCCGTGAATTTCTATTCCATGCCTGGACCCCCAGCTACTTTTGGTCATTCTCCTCCATGCCTGGACCCGAAGCTACTTTTGGTCATTCTCCTCCATGCCTGGACCCCCAGCTACTTTTGGTCATTCTCCTCCATACCTGGACCCCCAGCTTCTTTTGGTCATTCTCCTCCATGCCTGAACCCCCAGCTACTTTTGGTCATTCTCCTCCATGCCTGGACCCCCAGCTTCTTTTGGTCATTCTCCTCCATGCCTGGACCCCCAGATACTTTTGGTCATTCTCCTCCATGCCTGGACCCCCAGCTACTTTTGGCCATTCTCCTCCATGCCTGGACCCCCAGCTACTTTTGGCCATTCTCCTCCATGCCTGGACCCCCAGCTACTTTTGGTCATTCTGCTCCATGCCTTGACCCCCAGCTACTTTTGGTCATTCTCCTCAATGCCTGGACCCCCATCTAATTTTGGTCATTCTCCTTCATGCCTGGACCCCCAGCTACGTTTGGTCATTCTCCTCCATGCCTGGACCCCCAGCTACTTTTGGTCATTCTCCTCCATGCCTGGACCCCCATCTACTTTTGGTCATTCTCCTCCGTGCCTGGACCCCCAGCTACTTTTGGTCATTCTCCGCAATGCCTTGACCCTTAGATGTTTTAAGACTTTTTAAACCTCATACATCCATCTTGTTTTCGGTTAGGCTTCTGCCTCTCATTTTCTCTATACACAATCTCTCGGCTGGCCTACATGCTGGAACTATTTCCGGTATTCCCCGCCCCCACCCCTCCAAATGATGTTTGATTTATTTTAAACCATTGACTTGTCTTCAAACACCAAAAATATCTCGAGGTTCTCCCAACTGGGCCACAAAATTTCCTTATTTCTTTTATTTCCCTTGTATTTGTCATGTTTTCTGCATTGATAGTTAGAAACTTCATTTATTTTCAGTTTAATTCGAAGAAAGTCGAGATTTTCTTGGGTGTTGCTGTAGGCTATTGACTTATTTACAAACCCATAGGCCTTGTTTAATCACGGCTGGTATCTATTAACAGAAATATCCGGGTACTTAGTAGGACCATTTTATTAAAACAACCATCAAATATCCTGGTATTCTGTATAGATTTGTCTCATCAGTTTTTGCTAATTCAGTCATTTTATTGAGCTTGACCAAGTCATAAATAGGGTTGCCAGATGGCTGTCTCAAAAATACCGGACACTAAAGTCGACTGTCGATGGCACAAAAAGCCAAAATAGCACATGAATAATTTGCGGTTTTGGGATCATTGAATAGGTTTGGTGAACTGTGTGAATTTCAAAAAGTGCTGTAGTCTGTAAATGTCATTAATATTCATATGATCAAATCAAGATAAAAATGATGCGTTGCAACATTCGTATATTAAATATAGAATAAGATCGGAATCTCATTAAACATCCTTGCTGTATTATATTTTCAAAATATGGCATGATTATGAATATAATAATTTAATGAAATAATAATATTGTTTTTCTTCTGTCTGGTACTATGTCTGCTTATGCATGTTTTCTGAGACAACTTACAGTATTTCAAATATCAAAATATAGCAAGATTGTTGGCTTCCTTATGTCTTGTAAGACGACGGAATTTTCTGTGCTCCTGTGGAATTTGCGCGCATGGCTTTGCAGCTTCTGCTGTGGCTGTACAAGCCCACTCGCGAATGGCAGCCTTTGCTGCACTTCTGACACTGAAAGGTAGTATTTGTGGTTGGCTGATTTGCTCTCCTTTTCATCTTAAGGCGATTTACGTCTGCGACCTGTTGCAGGTTTCTTTCTCCTGCTTCTAGCCCGGCAGTCAACGCTTTGTCTCCATCTGTACCTGTCCCCAGCGAGTTCCTCCCAACTATTTATGTCAATACCAATAGCTTTGAGGTCTCTCTTGCAGACATCTTTGTAACGGAGGTGAGGCTGGCCTGTAGTCCTCTTTCCTTTGGCTAGCTCAGAATAGAGGATGTCCTTTGGGATTCTGCCTCTCCAATCTGCGCACATGTACCCAACCATCTGAGCCGACGCTGGCGGAGAAGAGTTGTCATGCTTTGTATTTTTGCCTGTTGTAGCACCTCATTGTTGGTGACATGGTCCTGCCAGGCGATTCCCAGGATGCGCTGAGACAGCGCATGTGGAAAGCACTCAATCTCCTTTCTTGTCTGGATTATAGGGTCCAAGATTCACTGCCATAAAGGAGGGTGCTTAGCACACATGCACGGTACACAGCAATTTTGGTTCTGATGGTCAGCTTTTTGTTGTTCCAGACTCTTTTTGAGAGCCTGGCCAGAGTTGTGGAGTCCTTTGCCGATCCTTATGTCTAGGTCGGAATCAAGGGTACAGGTTGTTGGTGACATTGGAGCCAAGGTATGTAAAGTGATCCACGGCCTCAAGTTGGCAACCATTGATGGTGATGTTGGGTGGATCAGCATCCTGGGCCATCACGTTAGTCTCTTTGAGGCTGATGGTTAGGCCGAAGTCGCTGGCGGCCTTGGCAAAGCGGTCCATTAGGCTTTGCAAATCTGCGACTCTAATAGCAAGATTATGTCACTAAAAATAAATTTTTGTTCATGTTAGGGGCTTTTAAACATCTCCTCCTAACTATTATTTAAGTTCGAACTTTCTATTTTTGTCTTTTTGAAGACTTTGACTAAGTACAATACTGTCACTACAATGCACAATAATCATCAGCATTTTGAAATAATAAAACGCTAGTTGACTTTATATTTATCACTAGACTCGGCTGATTTCAATAATTTCTTGTTCTTAGAAATTTCCTCCTTTAAAATTCTGTGCAGGTATACGGTATATTAAAAAAACACACAGAGTTCACTTCTCACAGATTCAACGCACATCCGATTACGTTCATCAGTCGTTTGAGGCGTTTAAATTTGTTTTGTAATGCCAGAATGGATTAACGTTTAATTCTTTACGTGCTTCATTTATATAATAAAAGATATTGGGTGTGTTTTTTATTTTTGTATTACAATCCGAATTGCAAATTTCGATGCGTAATTAGGTCAAACGGTCGATTCTATAATCAGAAGATTTTAAGATTGCTTAAAAAAGCCTAATCAGTGTATTGAATTAAAGAAAATACTAAGAAAATTGAAAATACCGGACACATGCATGTCCGGTATTGCTTCAATTTTTTAACTGGACAAATAACTATAATACCGGACAGTCCGGTTAAAAACCGGACATCTGGCAACCCTAGTCATAAACATATTTACAACTATATTATACTAAAACATTTGCAATAGTATTATAGCTTATATATTATTGCTGAAATTATTGTTTTACAAAATCTTTTTATTATTTTTTTAATCAACACTACATTATGGGATAATGTGAAAGGAGCTTCTCCAAACTAAAGTTGATAAAAAAATTATCTTCTTTCCACAATAAGTGATTTAAGACTACAAAATCTTGCAATATTGTCCATAGAACAAGATATTACGAATAATTAAAATTTTGATAGCATAATACACGAATTTTCTACTATGAGAGTTAGGAAAGTATATGTATTAGGGCTGCGGAAATTAACGATTAATTTCTCGATTAGCGTTAAAAAAATTTATCGATTAAAATAATTTCAATCGATAAAAATTCGATTAAAATTTTAGAAAATATTTATAATATTTTTTAAAAAAATTATTAATAAATAATTAATTATTAATAATCAATAATAATTTATATATTTTTGTCCGTACAAACTTCTCCCGCATAATATTATAATTTATTTTATTACTTTATGTGGACCGGCAGACTTCAACTAAAAAATGGCTGACTGCATCAGCGCAGTTAAGTTTTAACATCGAAATAGAAAGTTGAGCAAAAATTTCGTTTTTAAGCTAACTGCGGATGGCAAAGTTGAAGATGGGGGAAAAGTTTACGGTGTTCACTGCCATAAACAATTCTCTTTTAAGGGATCAAATACATCGCTGACGTACCACCTTCAGCACAAACATCCGATCAAGTATCAACACATTGTCATAAAATTTAGTTCAAAATATTCTTAATTTTCAATGTCCGTGAGAAATGTTCAGTTTAATGACATCATAAATTTCTATGTTTGGCTTTAATCGAAATTATCGATTAATTAATCGATAATTTTTCAAAAGTTAACGATTAAATTCTTTAACACACTGTGGTCTGGTTAACAACTGTCTTTAATCACTATATACAATTCACTGTGATCAACTGTACAATCAACTACCTAAGCAGCTCGTATGCATCAACTCAACCCCGGTTGCCTCTTGAACCGTACATTTATAGTCAGCGATCCTCCCAGTCCCTTGACCAGCACGCTTACAGTTCACCTCCCAAACCACGTGTTTCATACTAGGTCAAGTCATTGCATTCTCATACAATGTAAACACAACAACACGTCTCTCACATCTCCCTTCTAACAAAAAACAAATGAATGACCCAGATTATCAATAAGAGAATACTACAATTAAAAACATCGAACAATTCAGTACATGAACTCTAACACTGAATCTCCAAATGTCTTTCAAAGCACAGCACACCTTTATGTCTCTTTGTCTGGGTATCTCTTTGGTGGCTTCACCTGTCTCCCGTATATTGTTGTTGTTGCTGCTGACCCATTTCTATCCGACGCTGGGAGCGTGTACTTCTTGCTTTAGTCTCTGGTGAGTCGAACTCACAATCACCCGTAACACCTCTCCTTCCACGAAATGTCTGTCTCAACATTGTTGTTTCGTGGGTGTGTCACACCATCGCAAGTCTTAACGATGCATGACCTTGGCGTCGTTGCTGCCGACACGACGACCGCTGGCTGCCACGAGCCTTTATGTTCTTTCTGCATTGTTGCGTTGCTTACACGCTGAGAGTGTGTACGTCTGTTGATTATGTCTGATTTGACATATTTCTTCTGCTGTTGGACCTCTGCATCTTGTTGCTTATTACGCCCACGATTTTAATCAGATTCAGCTTTTGACAAGCTTGCAGACCAAAGATAGGCTTTGAGTGCGTCTTGACTATTTGAAATTCCAGCACTTCTGTCTTGTCTTTCACAGAGCATTTGATTGATGTTTTGCCTACAACAGGCAATGTTTCCCCACTGTATGTAGTGAGCCTTGCTGTTGATTTCTGCATTCTTCCCATTCTTAGTTGACTAAACAATCTGTGTGGCAGAATGTTTACTTGTGCGCCCCGTGTCCAGTGTGAACATCACTGGCCTCTGTTCAAGCGTAACGATTTCCCTCCATTCATCACTCGTTGCGTGTGCGTGGACACACTTCCTATGCAGAATGCTTCTTGATTATAGTTCACGTGATCTTTCAGTTGACGGTTGACAACTTTTACCCGTTTTGACTTGCATACAGCAGAAAAGTGATTCAATTTTCCACAGTTGTTGCATAACTTGCCATAAGCAGGACATTTTCTAGGCTCATGTTTTTTTCCACAATATTTGCATTTGCCTGCTTTTATGTGTGTACTTGACCTTACAGCTTGCTTGACATGTTGACTTGTTGTCTTGTGCGTATCTTGATCTCTCATGTGCTTTTGAGTTCACAGCTTGAACATTCTTTTCTTCATTTAAAGCTTTGAGTTGCCATTCTGACGTTTCCGCCGCTTTGCATATAATTTCAGCCTTGTTTAAATTCAGGTCTAATTCTCTCAGTAGTCTAGCCCTGAGATATTCATTATTTACTCCAGCCACAATTCTGTCCTTTATTAACGACTCTGTTAAATTTTCAAATTCACAAGACTTTGCTTTAAGTTTAAGGTCTGTTATAAAAGTATCGAAACTTTCTCCCTCACCTTGCTTTCTGGAGAAAAACACGTGTCTCTCGACTGTCACATTCTTTCTTGGCAAACAATAATTCTCGAATTTTCGTAATAAGCACTTCACTGAATGAAAATCTGTGTCACAATCGTCACATTCCTGTCCAGTCCATTGGAATGTATTGTACACTTCTACCGCTTCCTGGCCTATAACATGCAGCAGTGTCATGCTCTGCACTTCTTTGCTTTTTGTGTCGAGTCCACTGGCTATCTTGTATATCTGGAAAGACTGCTTAAATCTCTTCCAGTTGGCAGCAATGTTTCCATGTAGCTCCAGTGGTTGTGGCGGGTGGAGTCGGTCCATCTGACACCATGTAATAGATACTTATGGCTGGTCAAGTAACAAGTCTTTAACACACTGTGGTCTGGTTAACAACTGTCTTTAATCACTATATACAATTCACTGTGATCAACTGTACAATCAACTACCTAAGCAGCTCGTATGCAATCAACCCCGGTTGCCTCTTGAACCGTACATTTATAGCCAGCTATTCTCTCAGTCCTTGACCAGCACGCTTACAGTTCACCTCACAAACCACGTGTTTCTTACTAGGTCAAGTCATTGCATTCTCATACAATGTAAACACAACAACACGTCTCTCACACCTCCCCTCTCTAGGTGCGTGACGTCATTTATGGACGGTCTCTGAAAGGGGCGGCAAATTAGAGACCGCAAAAGTTCTAGCTACGCCACTGGCTTTTTGTAATCAATAGCCACGTAGGTAAATTATAGTACGTCAATGATGTCTTGCTTTCATTTGACGTTATCGCATTTTGTACTCAAAACATTAAAAACATTAATTTATATTAATGGTGACCCGTCAAAACGGCCCCGGACAAGACGGCCCCGACATAATGGCCCCGGTCAAAACGTACAAATTGTTAAAATTTTTCAACAAAAACTTTTTTTTTCATTTTAAGCATTATTAGCAAAACCTGACAATGAATAGGTGAGTAAAAATACGAATTTAAGATTTGATTGGACATTTTACTTTTAGTCCATCTATTAGTCCGGGGACGTTTTTCGGGGCCATTGTGTGGGGGAAGGTTTGTCGGGCCGTTTTGTCGGAGCCGTTTTGTACGGGGCCGTTTTGTCGGTGAACCTATATTTATGTACAACACTAGTTTGTGCTGCGGCGCCGTGGCGCATGTGGCGCCGCCTTTTTTTTTGAAGGGTACCTACGGCGTTGTTGATTGTTGGATGTGAAAGCTGGAAATCCACTCAAGCTATAGAAAAGAAATTAGTTGCCTTCGAGAACAAATGCCTCCGAAAATTTTGAATATAAAATGGAGTGATTTTAAAACAAATGAAACAATAAGAGAAGAAACCAACCAAGAATATGTGTCAACCTTTATAAGGAGAAGGCGTTGGAATTATATCGGTCATGTTCTTCGAATGGACGAGAGAAGACTACCACGGCAGGCCTTCATATGGACACCAAAAGGCAAAAGAAAACAAGGAAGACCAAAAGAAACCCTACGTAGAACAATCAAAAGAGAAAGCTCAACCATGGGTCTAAGAAATAATCAAGACCTAATACAATTGGCGACGGATCGTCGTAAATGGAAATCAATGACTTCTGCCCTTTGTGCCGTCTTCGGCCCGAGAGGAACTAACTAACTAACTAACCTACGGCGCCCACCTTTTTCAAAAGCCCAACTAACTTGTCCTTGTATGATAAATAAGAAATATTAAACTTTCTGAAATTTACACAAAGTATTTTATAATAGGTTGTTTGTTGTTGTTGTTGTTTTTTTTTGGTCAAAAGCCCAGGCCCAAGGGTTTGTTTTTTTTTGGGTTTTTTTGTCTAAAGCCCAAGTAACTTATCCTTGTATGATAAATACGAAATATTCCTGAAATGTACACAAAGTATGTATACAATATTTTTTTTTACTAATCACCACACGATTTTTAAAGTAATTTTAGAAAGCAGCGCACCAAATTACGGCACCAAAAAAAAATAACTCTTTGAGTCAGTCAGCACTGTTTACAACACAAATGCTGACGTCATAGGTTCGTGCATTGTTTGGTTAATGTTAATCTGGAAACCAAAAGGATTATGATTTAGCGTTAGGCCACAATCAGCGATAATTGAGCGTAAATATATATATAATAATAATAATAATAATGTATATATTTATGATGAGGCCGCGTGCCAGTTAAAATTTAAACGCTGGCCACATTTTGCCTGCGGGTTGGCATTTAGACATCTCTTATGTAGGCCAAGTTTTTTACAGAAGGTTAAAGTTCATGTCATAATTCAAAGGTCAATTATGGCAGCTGTTACGTATAATGATGTTGTTAATGCAAGCAACCTAATATCACAATATCTCCACAAAACCCAAGTCTTTACTTCAGAGCAAGCTGACACAAAAAGTGGACGCAGTTTATATTTTAAGGCTGAAAATCTACAAAAGTCTGGTTCTTTTAAAGCCAGGGGTGCTTTAAATGCTGTGAGTGAAAATTTTAGTTTATTTTAAAGTTTTTGTTTGTTTTTAAAAATAATAAATTTAAAATTACGCTTATACTTTACTGACTTACTTTAGTTATACCGGCGTATTAAAATTAAAAATGTGTTTTTTATTACTTTGCAGCTATTTGCAGTAAACTCATGGTGTTACACCTTCTGGGCATCTAAGTCATGGACCTGTGTCAAAAAATTCTTAAACTTATTTGATTAAATAATTTTTCCAGGTCCTGAAAGAAAAAGAGGATCGAGAAATATTTTTATAATATTAATACTATGTCTATGTTATCTATGTTAATGTTATTTACAATAATTTAACATAAACAATTAATTTTATGGGTTTAAACTGTCCTAAACAAAATCATATAGATTCAATTTTCCTAAACAAAAGATTATTGTCTCCACAGACCATACCGGTCTGTTGGCAAATGATGCAGCGTTCACAGGCCACGGGCCACAGCTATGAGGGTTCCACGCTATTCCCAGCCGCCTTTGTTTCCTTAACTAGTGTCAGGAACCTATTTGGAGCTGGGTGACTCAGGGACAGCCTTGGACCTGGGAACAAATCCCTGCCTTCACAGATATTTGAACTCATGACCATCGGTACAAAAGATGAGCGTGCATGCCACTGGACCACCGTGCCCCACTTATGATGTTTATGGCTATAAAAAAGCAACATAAGCTCAAAGACTGTCAAAATTCTGAAGTTTAATTGAAATTAATGTTAACCTATTTGTTTAAAAAATGTTATCCAGGTTCTGAAAGCGAAAGAAAAGAATAAAGACATAAATGGTGTCGTAAGTATTAACTTATATATTACAATGCTCCTTCTATATTATACTAAAGATTATTGCATCCTAGGCTTATCCATGGCTTACATCTTGTCTTGCTTTTTCATTACAGTTTTGAATGTTGATAGAATGTTGGTTTACCATGTTTGTTCAGGAGGAATTGAATGTTTTTGTTATTGCGTATGGAACAAGACTAGTATCTTTATCTCTATATAAATGTCTATCTGAGTGTTTTATTTTTGTTATGAATTTGTTTTTGTTTTTTATAAAGCATTACATTCTCTCTAAGAATATTAATATTATTTAGGGAGAATAACTGTTCTTTTAGTGAAAACACGGAAGCAAAGTGTGAGATGGGGTAAAGTTAAGTTGTTTAGAAATTGAAGTGATTATTTTATTGAAGGATTGGCAGAGTGTGGTACATGAAACTTCAAGGCATTGAGAAAATAGTGTATGTAGAGAAAGGGATTGTGGGTAGTTAAACGGTACAAAATTATGGACATATTTGATCACCCTTTTCAATATAATTAATGAAAGCTTTCAACAAATTAATTTTTGAACAGGTGACTCACAGCAGTGGTAATCATGGTCAGGCCCTGGCCTGGGCTGCTGGTGTCTGTGCCTTACCTTGCTATGTAGTTGTCCCACGGACAGCTCCAGCTGTTAAGAAAAATGCCATTCTGAGCTACGGGGCAGAACTAGTAGAATGTGGTCTGGAACCCACTGACAGGTTTTATAAAAAACAGAAATATTTCTCTGTGTATTCATTTAATTATCAATAAAAGTATTTCTTATTTAAAATCCTGTTCATTACATTCAACCATAAACCCTTAGATCATTTAGAGTTGTTTCAAATTGACTTGGTATTTTTGAGAAATGTTTAAAAAATCTAACTGATTTTAATGATTACCAGTACTTTTAAAATAACTTTTGACAATTAAATATTGGAAAATCATTTTCTTAAATTACCCTCCCTAGGTATGAAGCTTGTGAAAAGTTAGAGAAAGAGAAGAATTTGGAGTTCATCCCCCCTTATGACCATGTTGATGTCATTGCTGGTCAGGTTAGTAATTTAGGAGATTGATCATGAACAAATTAGAAAAAAAACAATAACCATTAATTTCTGTTAATGTATGGATACTAATCCCAAACCCTCATTACATGAGAATGGTCTCAGGAGCGATTTTATGATTTAAAGGTCAAATGCAGAACTAGCTAGTTAGCATCAATGTGATGATTAAAAATGTCATGGTAAATTTCAAGTGGGTTAAGTATCTAAAAAAATATTGAATCAAGTTTAATTTAAATTATGCTTTGACTAAATTTTAAAAAAGACCTTATTTTATTTCACCAAAAGCAATAGGAATTGAAAAATCTGATAACAATCATATAATTATGATTGAGAAATAATTATATTTCTTTAGAGAAGAAATGCTTACAATGTTTAAAAAAAAACTTGAGTTTTTTTTTAATCAGGAGTTTGACCTTAAGTACAGTATTCATAGAACAGGCCTTACAAAAAACAGTTAAATATCAGTAAATGATAAATTGCTGTTTTTAATCACAAAATATGGTACTCTGTCTTATTAAAATAATAATTATTAAATTTACTCAAGGGCACAATTGGACTTGAATTCCTGAACCAAATCCCCCAGTTGGATGCAATTTTTATTCCTGTTAGTGGAGGGGGAATGTCAGCTGGCATTGCTATTGCAACCAAAGCCATAAAACCCAGTATTAAAAGTATGTTGTTTCTGTCTTTTAGTTCCCTGGTGTTTTACACAAATTGTCAGTCTAATCTCTTAGATTAAATAACATCAGAGGTCATTAATTAACTTAAATCTCTGTCATTTTTTGTTGCTTTACTAACAAAGGTATTCTGTAGTATATAAGTCTGATTGTGAATTTTCATGAAGGTGTCTCACATATAAATTCGTTCAAACCCTTGGCTGCTTTAAACCAACCACTTATACTTTAAAAAAATTAATTAAAAGATTTTTTTAAAATGTATATTATAAAGATTTTTTTAAAACAGAATAAAAAATACTTCTCACTGAGTTTACTTTGCTGTAGTTCTTTAATATTTATTCATTGCCCATTTAAATACTTTTGTTTATTTCTACTGAAGAAAGCATTAGCCAAAATGTCTGCATATTTCTTTGTCCACAACAATCACACAAATAGTTTGTGTATCTTGAATTTTCTTTACACTTCAAAACCTTTCTAACAACACATCAAAATTGAGGATTATATCCTTTAAAAATACGGGTACTTTACAAGACTATTTTAATCTAATTATTCTCTCTTGTCTTGTTTTGTTGGTGGAGTAAAGTATTTAGAAGAGACTTTCTATTTAATTTTTAATCCTTTTGTTCTTGTGCCTTTACATGTAGTCCCTGATTAAATATCAAAAGTCTGCTTGTTAATCAGGTAGGGGGGGGGCATATAATTTTTATAAGTGTATGTCAAGTCAACCCCCTACTTTGGTTTTCTTTTTGCAGAGTTTATTTACTTCTGTTGCATTTGTAATGTTGTAATGTTTCCATGTGGCCTCATTAACAATTCTTAATCGGTTTACTTTGCTAAAGTCCTTTCATGTTTATTCTCCCCCCCCCCATAAGTATTTTTGGTAACACCAAAAGGCAAGAAACTTGAGGAGTGTCTGAGAACAGGTAAGAATACTTAAAATATATTAATATATATATATATATATGGCAGTGTGCCTGTTAGGGTCTCATTTGTTGGTGGGTTATTGCTTGCTCGCCGCCGCATGCACACAAGAAATGACACCAGATTTGGGTACAAGTCACTGTTTATTCTGCTATGTACAATTGTATAAACTGGCGGTCCCGCCTAGACATCAAATACATCTATCTGCAAATGGCTTAATATTCGAGCATGCCCTCGGTCCGACTCGACCATCCTGGGCCCACGCTCAAGTCCTCTTACAGCCACACGTATACACACGAAGTCTCTAAGTCCGACTCGGTCCGAGTCCACTCCGTGTTACTATCACTACCCGGTCTATCACAGACCGTTCCGTCTCCACAACTCTGCGCCAACTAACTAACTCCACTCAGCTCGTCCCTTTTAACCCCCCCCAAACTGGTCTCGATTGACCCTGGCGTGTCCTCTGTCATACCCCGTGTGACCAGAAGTTCGCTCAGACATCACTACGCCATATTCTCGTGACAAGAGTTCACTCCATTCAACAAGCACCCACTCCCAGTGATTCTCATACCCCTGACATGTCCCCCCTCTTCCCTTAGATTCTACTACCGTGTAGAATCTTCTATTTACAATATCAATAAAAGAAAAATTACCAAAAGTCAGGGTATGGAATCACTGTCCTTTCACAACCACTCACAACACATCTTGAAAATCATGAAATTTCTAATAATAGTCACAGAATAACATCGTGTTCACCCACCTCGTGGAAACGTTTCATCAATGCATAACATGGTTAAATATTTACATATCACATATCATTCTAAAATAATCTTGAAAATTTGACTTTTACACCTCCCCACAAAAACATGTTAATTATGTACAAATGCAAGGTTGAATACATGAGAATGTTATCTGTACCAACCTGCCCTGAAAATAATCATACGCACTAACCATTGCTATTAGTATAACAATCAATCTAATTCTAGTGCTTTCCCCATTAGGGGCTTATACGGAACAGTCATTGTTCTCCTATGTATCTTTAACTGTCCCCATAGAGGGATCCTGTACGGACAGTCATTGCCCTCCTATGTATCTTTAATGTATTTGAGTGTGGGATATTCCGTTTGTCCCCAATCCTAAACAAAACACGACCCTGGTTTCCATTATACAGGCTTATGTGTACTAACTCAAGCCTAGTCGGTATTTCCCTCATGGCTATACCAGTCTCCCAACTCGTGTCAAAATAACTTTGGCCTCCTTTAACTTCTACTTGACCTATCGAGATCACGTTTGTGGTTTTTAACAGCTCAGCGAACCGGCAATTTCTCCCCACCCGACTTAATGTTTTCAGTATGACTATCCACAAAAACATCAGTCCGCAATGTAATGTACCCGAAAAGCCTTTTTCTGATTGTGGGTCACTGTAACGCGACTTGACCCTATGCCGATTCTGACCCCTGTCCTGTGAGTATTTGTCGGTCATTGTCTTATTAATTCTGGTCGGTCTTGACCGCACTGTGTCTCTGTGTAGCTCCGTGTTTGCCCTGCTGTGTCTTTGGAGGTCATACGGGCCACCTTTGTTTATTAACTCACAACAGTGTTTAGCTGAGCTCACGTCATATTGATGTGTGGCTCTACTGTAGGGGTTTTTCTTAAGTTGCTTTTTTTCATCCTTAGATGTGCTATCTGCTATTAACTCAGTAGTACACCCCATTTTCCTATCCTTGTTTTCACTATTTTCCTTATCTCCCTCAATAGGTTTGCTATCTTCTAGGAATTCAGTAGTACAATCAATTTTTCCATTATTATCTTCCTTATTTCTCTTACATTCAACACATTTTGCCTCCGAGGTTAATGTTACTACTGTGACCACGGTGTGTTCAGTGACCTTCACCCCCTCTTGCATATCTGGGTCACTACTTTTTTTCTTGTTCATATTTTCAACTAGATTTTCCCTCTTTCGAAATTGTACTTCTTTGATCCCCTTTTCGTGAGGTTTTTCAACAATTTTCCCAAGTCTCTTGGACGTTCTCTGTACATTCACTGTCATGTCCGTATCATTACCAGTTAATCTTTGAGTTAATTCAGTCCTTTTCTCTTCCTTTTCAACAATGATTCGCCATAAGTCATTTATGTCTTCTTTGTTATGTGCTATAGTCAGTGTTAACTCATTATTCTCCTCTACTTTTTGAGTTAGTGTGTCTTTAATTTCTTTTAGCTTCCACTGTAATTTCTGCAAACATTCATCTTTATCAGCCACCGTCTTATTCAGTCCTGTTACATTTTGGTATGCAATGATTAAGTTTAATTTCATCTCTGCTAGTTTTACATCTTTACCCCTGACTATTTTTATTAGGCTAGCATATAAGTTGTCCATCTCGATACTCTTCATTTTCCAGGTCATGGACTCAACTTCAACTTCATTCAGTTTTATTTTGTTCTCTCTCTTCCATTCTTCTAATGATTCTCCCATTTCGGTTAAGGCCTTACTCAGATCTGCTATGTTGTTTTGTGTACTGATTAGGTTTCTATTCATTTCTATCTCTTTTCCTTTTAGCTCCTTCTGTAATTTTTCCAATAATTCACCTTTTTCAGCTTCAGACTTCGTCAGTTCTGTTACCTTTCTATCTTTGTCCTTAGTTATTTTAAGCCAGCTGGATTTTTCTTCATCCTTTTGAGCCAGTAGTTTGTCCATTTCGGCAATTCTCATTCTTAAGTTCATTGATTCCACTTCAGTCTCCTCTATTTTTATTCTGTGTTTGATGTCAAATTTTTCGAGATCCGCTAGTCTAGTTTCAACATTGCTCAATTTTGACTCAAGTTTACCTGCTGTCTCTCTGTGTTCCTTTAATTCGTTCTCTTTAAAGGCCAGATTATTTCTCAACTCACTAATGAGTTTATTACTTTCTTCCCTGCCGTAATTTAATTCGTCTATTAGTTTTTGATTTTCGGACTCCTTGTTTTTAAGCACTCTGGGTTCTATTCTACTTTTATTATTTTGTTTTCTTGTCTTAGGAAAACTCTCACCAAAGTCTCTAGCTGTATTGCGATTGTCTCTGTACCCTTTAATGTTCAGATTTTCATTTTTATATCTTACGCTATTGGTCTGTTTCTTTGGGTTGTCGTATCTATAACGATTTATCTCGCCAGTTGCCGGTTCTGCCACCTTATACGCTTCTTTCGTTACATACGGCTCTTCCCAAAATAAGCTGGCTATTCCATATAATTCTTCCTGACAGTTACTCTCGTTACTTTTTAAAGCTCCCTGTTTAATTCTCCGTTTTCTTCTTTTCTCTTCGTCCTTTTCCAACATTTTCTCCTGTCTCTTTTCGTCCTTTTTCTGTCGCAGTCTCTGTCTTTCTTCGTTTTGTCTCAATGATTCTTTATCTTGTTCCTCCCACTTTAATCGTACCTCTTCAATTTTTTTTAGCCACCAGCTATCTTCCCTTTCGCAGTTTTCCTCCCCTTTATTAGCAGTCACTACATTAGGTAATTGAACCTGCTTTATCTTCTTTTCATCCTCAACTTCTGTTTCGTTTAATTTTACCTTGTACTCCCTCTTTACGTTCTCCTTATAAATCAGTAATTCTTTGTCCCAATTATCATAATCTTTTGCCATCCGCTTCAGATTTGTTTCATACTTTTCTTCTTTTTCTACTTCCATTTTCCCAATTTCAACAATGTCTTCTTCTCTCAGTGTAGTGTTCCCGGTTAACTCATAATTCTCTTCTCTAAGAGCAAATTCTTCTAAAATCTTCGTGGTTTCTACATTTTTGTGGTTTAGCTGTACCTGTGCCTCTTCCACTAACTTATCTTTTCCCACTAATTGACTGTCTATTTCGACCATTTTTATTTTTAATTTACTCGTATCAACTTCATCTTCATCTAGTTTTATTTTGTGCTTCTTGCCTTCCTTTTGTAGTTCTGCTAATCTACTTTGAGCACTGCACCCATATTGCTTCTAGTTCACTCAAGGTACCTTTGTGATCTTGTAGTTCTGTTTCTTTAACGATAATTTCTTCTTTTTTATACCCCTGCGTCTCACGAGTTGTATGACCTTTGTCACTGTCCCCGTCTTCAATTTTCTCTCTAGACCTTCTTTGTCTTTCTGCCCGCAATTTTCTCATTCTCTCTTCATGTTTTCTTTGTTTCTCTTTACATTCTTCCTGCCACTGTCTATTTTCCTCTAATTTTTCCTCCCGATTATGTTCCTCAAACTTATCTCTTACAAATATATTCAGTTCCTCCCCCTTCAATCCTAGTTTTTTTCCCCAGCTTCTTATGGTATCTATAATCTTAAATCTAAATTCTTGTGTATCTTTAAATTCCATTTTCCTTACAATTACAATGTACATGGAAGGAAAAAAAATAGTTAAGTAATTGTAAATGATTACTTGCCTGCTTTTTTAGAAATACACACACATCTTAACCATATATCACGAAAATCACATAACACTATCACTGTCACATATACTGTTTATTTCCTCGAGGTATGTCCTGGCTTGAACTGTAGGGTCCTTCTGCAACGTGACCTCCCGGTACAGTTTGTAATGTTAAAGTCCCGTCGTAGGTGTATTGGACTCTGCTCCCCCTGCTACGTCTTGTCTGCAGTGTTGGTATCTCGTTTCGTCGACCTTGTAGTTGTCCCTCTGGCCACCAATGTTCAGTATTCCTGTGTATGCAGCAACGCTGTTCTGGCAAGTGCGGATGGACGTATCGCTGCGCTGATGTGGTTATGTTCAGTCTCTCGTAGTGTTAGGTTTCGTCGTAACTATTACTGGTTCTGGTTCGAGGCGTACGCCCTACGCCCTACGCTTGACTCTTCTGCGACTTGTACGGTATGTACCCGACCCCTAGTACTAGCTAGTACACTAGGTTCTGCACTGATGTTTTTTTCGTCGTTTCTCTCAAGTCGATTCTTGTGTTGTTGGCGGTGCTTGGCAATCCTGAGACTCTTTCGTTGGCACGGGCCCCCATGTTAGGGTCTCATTTGTTGGTGGGTTATTGCTTGCTCGCCGCCGCATGCACACAAGAAATGACACCAGATTTGGGTACAAGTCACTGTTTATTCTGCTATGTACAATTGTATAAACTGGCGGTCCCGCCTAGACATCAAATACATCTATCTGCAAATGGCTTAATATTCGAGCATGCCCTCGGTCCGACTCGACCATCCTGGGCCCACGCTCAAGTCCTCTTACAGCCACACGTATACACACGAAGTCTCTAAGTCCGACTCGGTCCGAGTCCACTCCGTGTTACTATCACTACCCGGTCTATCACAGACCGTTCCGTCTCCACAACTCTGCGCCAACTAACTAACTCCACTCAGCTCGTCCCTTTTAACCCCCCCCAAACTGGTCTCGATTGACCCTGGCGTGTCCTCTGTCATACCCCGTGTGACCAGAAGTTCGCTCAGACATCACTACGCCATATTCTCGTGACAAGAGTNTAAGTTTTTATATTCTAAGTTTTGTCAAAATCCCAGTTTTTTCTCAATATCTAACTCTTAAACTACTTTTTATATACCTACAATAGGGGGAAAATATAGCATTAAGGGGCCCTGGCCCATTCGGGTGCAAGAGGTCCATTTCAAAAACCTGTTCATTTTTAGTTCATTTTTTTTGTGCTATATTTCCCAAGCTCTTTAAAAAGTAAATAGGAAAAATATCTTAAACATATACGAAAAAAGATATTTGGGGGCCCCGGCCACGAAGATATTGGCATTAGAAGTGCAGTGTCTATAGTAATTTTAATATAGGCTACCAAGTTTTGTGTGCAAAGTTTGGTGAAGATCTATTCATTTACTAAGTAGCTAACGTAGAAACTATTTTTATATAGCTCATATAAGATAAAAACGACATTAAGGGTCCCAGGGCCCATTCTGGGCAAGATATAAAGTTCAAAACATCTTTTCATTTCAATTAGTATAATAATTGATACATGTGTCATAATTTGTCAAGATTGTTAATGACTGAATGGTGAATAAAATCTTAAACGCTTAAAAAATGTGAATTTTTTGGGCCCCCAGCCCCAAAGGAATGAATATTAGCAGTTTAGTGCCCTATAGTATTTTAATATTGGCTATCAAGTTGTCATATACACATTTTGGTTAAGATCCAATAATTTACACAGTAGCTAAAGCTTAAACTAATTTTTATATAGCTCGTATAAGCAAAACATGACGATATGGGCCCCCGGCGCCCCATGAGTGTTTAAATTTTGAAAAAAGTGATAGTTACCATCCCGGGAGCATACTCAACAGTCTTGAAAAGTTTCATGACGATCGGGTGAATGGTTTAGACAGCTATAAAGGACATTCATACACACACAAACATATTATAAATATTTATATATATATATATATATATATATATATATACTTGAAAAATACCCGCACTTTGTAGCGGGAGTGTGCTGACCCTTTATCCAAGTATTAGGTGATGGTTATTACAATTTTTATTTGCCAAGTTAAATTTCAGATTCAACTATTTAGTTAAAATCTTATGAGAAACAGAGATATGCCATTTTACCGCGTGAGTTGTTTTCACTTAATGCAGTGCCTTTTAACATAACCTTACTATTCAAAAGATATGACTTATTAAATAATGATTCTTGCCGACCATAATAACTAAATTTACAATTTCATTCCCACTTGTACAAAATTAACATAACTTATATGTTTTCCGAAAGAGCTCTACCACCCTCGTCACTCAAAAATTTAATATATAATTACGAAACTGCATCGTATCACAATTGTAAGTTATATAATATTTGTAACCACGTCTATGAGATAAAGAACATGTGGCACTATCCCTTTAAAAGGCAAAAGCTAATTGACTCATAGCGCAAATAAACAAAATTATAAATGTACTTTCTAAAATACTATTTTAAAAAAAACGGTCGTATTAAAATGATATAAAAAAATGTGCACACCATATTTAGACATATAGAAAGCTGGCCGCATAAAATAAAGTCTTGTTATAAAGTAAATGTACTGGACCAAAATAACTCTTCATTTTGACGTATTCATAATTGTCTAAACAGGGAAATAATATTTAACATTTTTATGTCTCTATATTTTACGATTTATATTTACGGTTTATAAGCAATGTGTATAATTTCAAAAAAGGAATCTTTTTTTTTGTTCCCTATTTCGGATAAGGCATCATATTTTGTTAAATTATATTCAATGCACACACACACACACCAGATTTTATATCTGAAAAATAAAATACATTAAAAAAAAGATTCAACCGTCTGTTAATAAAGCGCATCTTAAAATGATAAAAGGCAATTTTTAGAAATGGCCTATGCTATTCTGAATGCAAAGGAATGAACATAAAACATATTCAATTCGCAATTCATATTAATTAAGCGTTATCAGGATCACTTCATTAAATTTAGTCAACTTTTGTTAATACGTTCAGTAGCGTAAGTTTATAATGTATAGTGTATATAAAGCTTAAGTAAACAGTTTTAAAGTGTACGTTTATTTGACATAGGCCATCACTTTCAACATAAAATAAACTCGCTACATCTATGGTTTTTAATTAAATGTCGAGTTATGAATTAAATTTTTAAAAATCCCAATTTTATTCATTGCATGTAAAATATTATTACAATGCATCGTGAAAATAATTGAAATAAAATAATTTAAACGCATATCTCTATATATATAAGACGCATTTGTTGTCTGTCCGTCGTCTGTCTGTTCCCTTATAACTCAAGATCCAGACAACCAAATAACGTGAAATTTGGTACACGTACACAAAATTATACCGGAAAGGTTATTAAACAGGTTTCGTTCCATATATATAAGATACTGGGGGCTGGGGGCCCAAAATGTAGTTTTTCCCTATATGAGCTATATAAAATAAAAATTATTGAAAATTAAGACGTAAAAATATTAAACATTTTGGTGTCGAGATTAACAAGATGGCGTTTATTGCCATAAAATAATGTGATGTGACGTCATAGTTTGAGTTCATATTAATTTGTAAATAGGAAACAAAGTGAAAAGAGCAGTTATTATTTTAATTGTTAATATACCGCTGTGGGTGTGCGTTTAAGTATTTGTGTGCACATGTGTGAATCAGTGAGTGTGTGTGTTTTTTGTTGTGAACTAAATGTTATGAAATGGTTTATTTATATGTCTGTTAATGTTGCGCCTCTAACAAGATTACGTATATATTTTTATAAAATTTGTTTGCAAATTACATATTTTTTTACTTTACACTGTTTCTTTTTTGTATATTCTATATGTATTTTATCCAGTCGTCCGATCAAGCTTTTTCCTTTTATCGGCGAGGGTAGGAGTCAATAATATCGTCCATCCCTGGGTGGCATAAACACTGTAGCTAAGCAACTGTGTTTATACTTTTTGCATAACTTAAACGAAACCAGCAGGGCACATTTTAAGCTCAAACATTGCGTTTCGAAATGTTTCTTTAAAACAAATAAACCCCATACAACAGAAAAATGAATTATATAAATTATCACTTACTGGGGGCGGGGCCAAAATGTATTTTTTTTCCGTATATTTAAAACTGACTCAAAACTAATTCTCCAACCTCCCGTGAGGGTAGAAGCATGAAACTTTTGGGAACTTGCCAAATACACTATTATGACGATAATTGGTGAAAAATAATGTAAACATTTCCACTCATGGGTGGCCGGGTGCCCCAAAACCGGTTTTTCCTTATATGGGCTATATAAAACTGAATCAACACCAATTCCTCATATTCCCGAGTAGGTAGAAGCATGAAAATTTGGAAAGTCGTTGAGTACCCTCCCGCAATGGTAACAGTCGAAAAAAGTATAAAGTTATCACTAACTGGGTAGGGGGGTGGGCGGGGGCCCAAACGTAGTTTTTTCTTAAATGAGCTATATAAATCAGGCTCATCATTAAATCTCCTATTTCCTGTGTAGGTAGAAGCATGAAACTTTGTGAAGTTGTTATATACCCTCCCAAAATGGTAACTGGCGAAACATTAATAAAAATTATCACTCACTGGGTGGTCAGAGGCCTGAATGTAGTTTTTTTTCATATATCAAACTGACTCATCAATAATTCTCCAAATTACCATGTAAGTAGAAGAATGAAACTTTTGGAAGATTTTGAGTACCCTCGCGCGATGGTAACATGCGAAAAAAATATATAAAATTATTACTCACTAGGGGGCCTTGGGCCAAAATGTAGGTATTTTCCTAATATGAGCTATATAAAACAGACTAATCATTAAATATCCAACTTCCCGTGTAAATAGGAGCATGAAACTTTGGGAAGTTGTTGAGTACTCTCCCGCAATGATAACATACGAAAAAAAAATATATAAAATCCAGGCAGATCAGGTCCGCCACAGAGTTCCCAGAGCAGCTGAAACAGCTGAGCAAAGAAACTCCAGGCATGTGCTGTTCCAGTGGTAAAGTCAAACTGCCCCCAATTCTAAAGCCACCAGAACCATTGTGCATTCTGTTGAATGGTGAAACTGCACAATCAAAGGACTTTGTGAAACTTATTAGACTATTCAATAATATGTTTGCCGTGACTTCCTTCAAGTCTAATGTTGTCGTGAATAACGGGTGGACACCAACATTCAAGGTCCAAGGCCAAGTGTACCACCATGCTGGACCTCTTCATCCAGTCAATGCTGTAGACAGCAAATATCTCCAGATTTACTTCTTGGGAGAAGATGAGCAAGTGCAAAGACGACTGGATTTGCTTGACAGTCCTGTTGACAGAAACATTGTCCTCAAACTGCAAAGAATGCTGCATCAGCATAACAGCTATGTGAGGTCATTTAAAATGGCTGCTGAGATTATGGATAACACTCAAGTGGACTACAAAATCAAAATTTCCGGCAAAGCACCATTAAAGGAACACAAAGGCAGATTCAATGCACCATCTGTTAGTGAAGTGGCATCATGATTGCTGGAGAGCTAGGTGATCGTAGAGACATTGTGCTGCATTCAAGAAGTTGCTCACAAATGCCACTTCAAAGGATTCAAGACACTCACAGGTCATATGATCCACTTCAGTATCCTCTGCTATTTGTTAGAGGAGAAGATGGCTATGATTTGAACATAAAAGATGTAAACAAGGCCACAAGCAATGACTACTATGCATATCGCATGATGCAAAGAGTCAACGAATTTAATACACTCCTCAGATGCCCGCGCCTTTTCCAGCAATACATAGTGGATATGTATGCTAAGGTTGAGAATGAGAGATTGCGTTTCATCAGACTCAACCAAACAAAACTTAGAGCTGAGGACTATGGTGTACTATTAGAGGCAGTAAGGAATGACAACAATGTGACTTCTGAAAATCTTGGCAAATTAGTGGTGCTGCCTTCATCCTTCAGTGGAGGGCCCCGTTACATGCATGAATATGCACAGGATGGAATGACCTATGTACGTCATAGAAACACAAGCATCAAGTAGATTTGCAATTATGTTACCAAGGGAAGTGATGCAGCCATGTTTACTGTTGCAAATGAAATGCCGAACAGGCTTGATGGGGTTACCAATTAATTATCAACAAGGACGATACATTAGTAGCAGTGAGGCAGTGTGGCGCCTGCTTAACTTTCCCATCCATCAAAGGTATCCAACAGTTGTTCACTTGGCAGTACATCTTGAAGGAGGCCAAGGAGTATACTATAAACCAGGACAGCCAACAGCACATTTGACAGACACTCCAACAAAGACTACATTAACAGCGTTTTTTTATCTCTGCAAAACAGATCCTCTTGCAAAAACATTGCTGTATTCTGAAGTGCCTAGACATTTTCGCTGGGATGCCAGTCAAAAGGTCTGGCAAATCCGAAAAAAGGTATACCTCTTGCAGACTTCCCGAGATATGTGACAGACAATGCCTTGGGAAGAGTGTACACTGTGCATCCTCACAACAGAGAAGCATTTCACATGCGCCTCCTGCTGCACCATATTCGGGGACCTATTTCATTTGAAGATCTCAAAACTGTTATTGTGAAAGATGAGGATGGTGACATCCTTGAAATTAAGCCATGCAGCACATACACTGTTAAATGTACCATTTTATAGCATGCAAGTAAACAGTTAGTTGTGTACGCTTCTACAGAAAACCTTATTTTAAACCCGGGCGAAGCCGGGTACTTGCCCCTAGTGTAATATATAAAGCTCAGTTTATATTTTTATGTTTGTTTGTTTGTATCCATTAAAAAAAGGCCACTGCTTTGTTGACAATTTTCCAAAAGATCTATGCCACCGTCGTCACTAAAAAAGCTCTTATATATTAATATAAAGCTCAAATGTTTGTATGTTTGTATGTTTGTATGTTTGTATGTTTCACTTTTTCGACTTTCTGTTAGACAATCACGGAAAAACCAAATGACGGACGGGGACCAAATTTGGCAGGACGGTTCCTTTTACCCTGAAGGTGGTTTTAAGTTAGTTTTTGTAATCGTCCCTTTTGCCCGAATGCCGTAAATTAAATAATCAGAAAATGCAGAGACAAAGAATAAAAAATTTAACCTCATTTCTGTATTGAACAAATTTTACTTTGATCGTTGCAACGCACGACGGGTCTACTAGTTTATAATATAATTCACACTGACACAGTTGTTAATAGTCCATAGATTTTTCTCGTTCAAGGTTATGTTTACAAATATTTCCTGGAATCAACCACACCTGTGAGCTTGGTGACGTAGTTCACTGCGTGTCGTCTAGCTTTTTCCCGCTTTTACTATAAACACCAACCGCGCGAGTGATTAGGCGCGGTTTTTTAGCGCGAGTAATCAACCCGCCTACCCGCCGCCTCTATAAACTTAGCCATAGAGACTGAGGCAGAACTCGAGAACGCGATTATTACTATTAGAAAGCATACACACAAGACGCAAATCACGAGATATAAACATACAGAGCCTACTACACAGGATGCAACCAATAATGAAGGAAACTAAATTGGATATGATGTCAAATTTCCCTAAGAGCCTTCAACTTCTTCTGTTTGTTGTCACTTAAATGAATGCAGCTTTGATTATTCATACCGAAGATGCCGCTGTAAGTTCATGTTGTCTTTCGGTATGCTGCTAAAGGCGGTAAAGACATGGAAATAGAAGGTTATGGTGTTAATATTTTGTGAAGACTGTGTTCAAGAATGAAGGAGCTGCTGAAGCCAGAAATTAATGTAAATGGAACCTTATAATCCAGCCCCATAAACCCCCTCACCCAGACCACAAAAAAATAATAATAAAATAAAGTTTAATTTGAACAAAGGCACACAAAAAAAATTCACTCTTGTACCTTTTTTAGTCCCTTATGTGAGTTACTATTGGAGCCACTTTGTGAGTTAATATTGGAGCCACTTTGTGAGTTATTATTGGAGCCACTTTGTGAGTTACTATTGGAGCCACTTTGTGAGTTAATATTGGAGCCAATTTGTGAGTTACTATTGGAGCCACTTTGTGAGTTACTATTGGAGCCACTTTGTGAGTTATTATTCCTGACGTTGACATGGGACGGGGTGACTCACGTCATCTTTTTACATTTGTTATGAAAGTGACAGACGACAGCTTTTACCCACTTGAAACTGTACAACTTATCTTAAAACAACTGTATGCGAGTTCAAAGTTCAGAGTTCACAGTTCACTGAATGTTTGTAGGACTTACTGAGAGTTGAAGACGTCCCTGACCATGAAATACATCCACGATCTGCAGCTACGTCTCAGTCCACTGGTACCGGTCAAGGATTTGTGAGGTCTATGTCCTAAACTATGTGTCTGGGAATAAGATGTATCTTTGAATTGTACTTAATTTTCAATTTCACACAAATACACTTCATGTTTTTGTAGTTTGAATTGAAATTAATTTTCTTTTTCACAAACTGCCACTGGAGTCTTACTTGCTGCATCAAGAACCTTGATGCCACTGTTACTTTACATGTTTTGTTGTTTGATGCCACTGTTACTTTACATGTTTTGTTGTTTCGAAAGTCCTTTACTTATAGTGCTTTCGTTTTCAAATATGTGTTCTCAATAAAAACACATTTTCGTTGTGGTCTTTTGAACTTTTGCGTGGAGAAACATTATATAAATGCCCAGGCAACGTGTAAAGTGAATTGGTGAAGTATGTAACAATCACAACAACAAGATAATTCAGACTGGCTTATAACTGCAGGCATTCCATAAGAGGCCTGCATTTCCCACATTGCATGCAACATATATATATACTAGAGCAGGGGTCGGGAAACTTTTTATCTGAGAGAGCCATAAGCACCACATATTTTTAAAAGTAATTCTCTGAGAGCCATACATTATGCTTAAAACTAAAAATTCAAGTAAATGTGAGCATTTTGTGTAATTTCAAAACTAGAACTGCCATAATTATGTCTCAGAATTCTTTGTAATAACATTGTCATGTGTATTTTGTCATGTGTATTTTGTCATGTGTATTTTTTAAATGTTTTTAATTTGTAGATCAAAGGATACTATAAACGTTTTTTTTAAAATTTATAATCGAACATTTTTCTGAGAGCCAGATGCAGCCATCAATAGAGCCACATCTGGTTCACGAGCCATGGTTTCCCGAACCATGTACTAGAAGCACTTGGCATACGTTGCTATAAACGAAAAGAAGAAAGATTCCACGGTGTAAATTCTGTTTATTGATGTATTTTCGAATATCAAATATTTTTCCCGTCTGGTGCGCACACGAATAAATCGTACGTGAGCAGGCCACATACAGCAGGTCACATACAGCAGGTCACATATATGAGCCTATATACAGCAAACACATACAACACGTCACATACAGCAGACCATATACAGCAGCCCACGTACAGCAGACCTAATACAACTGTCTATGTGGGACACAAATCACATACAACACGTCACATACAGCAGACCATATACAGCAGCCCACGTACAGCAGACCTAATACAACTGTCTATGTGGGACACAAATCACATACAACACGTCACATACAGCAGACCATATACAGCAGCCCACGTACAGCAGACCTAATACAACTGTCTATGTGGGACACAAATCACATACAACACGTCACATACAGCAGACCATATACAGCAGCCCACGTACAGCAGACGTAATACAACTGTCTATGTGGGACACAAATCACATGCCCATAATTAATCATTTAATACAGGGGCGGATTAAGATCGCGCGGGGCCCCTGGCTGCAATCCCACCTTGGGCCCGGTCCAGTCACCTTTATTGTACAATATAATAAATTTGGGACCCTTAAATCATTGGGGCCCCAGGCTTTAGCCCAATTAGCACCCCCCCCCCTTAATCCGCCATAGATTTAATAGTATAGGAACATACATAACAAACACACATACACATCAAGGAAGCAATTTTTATAATACATGTAACTGTATTCTTATAACGTCATCTTAATAGACATAGTCTGTGACATTCCATGGAGTAACAACGTATGCTATATATTTACACATTTACATTTTGGGGGGTGGTGGGGAGGAATAACTAAATAAACGGTGGCCGTATCGTGGCTAGCTAGCCACATGCGGCTCTTATGTGTTCACATTGCGGCTCGCGAAGAGTTTAGGAAATTAAAACTTTTTCTTAGAAATATAAAATAAAAAAAATAATGAACGTTTAAAAAAAACCTTGACCGACACAAAGGATTGAAGGACGTTTGGTTTGATTTAATTTAAGAAAAAGCAATCTTGCTGAGTTCAGATCTTGAATGTGTCAGCAGCAGACACTACTTTCAGCTTTCAGGTTTCAGCAAATACGTGTCACTTCAACTTATGTAAGCTATGGTCTTGCTTGGAATATTGCTTGAGCTAAACGACCTTATTCTAACAAAACTTCACACCAACCAGATTTTTAAAAAAACAACAAAAACTTGTTAGTTCAAAGACTTCTCAGCAGAATCATAACAATTAATGTTCACTATACTTACGAGTCTATATTAACTGTGTTTCTATTAATTTTTTTTTACATATTGAAATATTCCCTAAATGTGTTATTGTAACGAATATTTTCTTAAAAACACGGTTGAACACTTTAAATAATTAAATTCGAATCAAAATTAATTTTTCAAAATATATCACATAAGGTTATTTTCATTGCGAGTGGCATCGTGACCCATAGCGTGACCCATAGCGTGACCCATAGCGTGACACATAGCGTGACCCATAGTGTGACCCATAGCGTGACCCATAGCGTGACCCATAGCGTGACCCATAGCGTGACCCATAGCGTGACCCAAAGCGCTTCATGCGGCTCTCGATAATTTATTTACTTTTAAAATTGCTCTCAGTTACTACAGGTCTGGCCATTAAATTATTGCCGGGTGGCATAGCTTAAAGGCATGCAAAAAACAGTTTTATGGGTAGACAACTTTCTTGAATACAAATCAAGTTAAGATTGTCCAACTTGTCATATAATTTTTTTAAATCACTTTTTCTATGCTAATTAAGATTTCCAGTAAAATATCAGTAATTCCAGTAATGATTGATGGAAACAAAAAGAGAATTACATTAAATCAGAGCCTCTATATATTATTTTGTAATGAGCATTTTTCAAGCATATTAATTCAATCTTCATTTTTATTTCTTTTATTTATCGTAATTCCAGATTGATTAATATTAGTAACAAGAAGTCTAAGAATTGCAATGATTTATTCCAGACATTCCTTGACTGACCACGACACAGTCAGCCAACAGATTGTGTAACCTGACAGTGTTGGTCTCAACAACGAAAGGTTTATCTAAAACAAACTTACATTACGACGTATCTGGTGTAGAACCCTGACTTGATGGGACTTTATTCGAACAGAATCCTGGGAGTGAAGGGCGAAACAAAATGGCCTTAAGCCAGTGTATCTCAGAGATAATGAAAAAGTGTAAAATATGCGACTGAAAATGACCAGAAAATAAAGTTTGTAGCATCAGATTTTTCAGCATGTGTTTGCAAAAAAAATACACTGTGTGTGTGTTATGTTCGTGTGTGTGTGTGTGTTATTTTTGTGTGTGATGGTAGCTTGAAGGAAGCACATTATTTCAAGGGAAGCTATCATTCGCCACTGAAGTTTACCTTCAAATTACGATCATCGAATCATCTACCGCTAAATACCATGAGATGCTGGATAGACCAGATGCACCGCTAGATACCATGTGACGCTGGACAGACCAGACACTTTCAAGGGCATTAAACTGTGTTCACAAAAATATTGCATCAAGCGTGGTAAGGCATGTCTATGAATCAACTGTTTTTTCCTGTTTCCTGCCGGGGGAGGGAGGGGGCGATTGTTGGATGAACACATCAGGTTACTGCACTCAAAGAATTTGGTTACTGCATGTACACATCTGTTTGCTGCTTGTACACATCTGGTTACTGCATGTACAAACTAGTTACTGCATGTACGCATCTGGTTACTGGTTACTGCATATACAAAACAGGTTACTGCATTTAGCATCTGGTTACTGCATGTGCACAACTGATTACTGCATATACACAACTGGTACATCTTCTCTACTGTTATAACAGGTCCACAATCATGTATATTACCTGGGATCGATGTCTAATAATTGCTAGTTCCCTTTTAGCTTTAAAAACAGACAATAATGCAAATACAGACAAGCAGAGTAATACGGACAATCAGACAAATACAGACAAGCAGACAAATACAGACTAGCAGACAAATACAGAAAAGTAGACAAATACAGACAAGCAGACAAATACAGACAAGCAGACAAGCAGACAAATACAGACAAGCAGACAAATACAGACAAGCATATAAATAATAAATATAGTAGTGACTACATCAAATCAAAACTTGTTTACTACTGTTACACATGCTCAGAAGTCAATGTACTTGTTTATTGCTTGCAGTAAGGTAAGTACAGACTGAACAAGATAATTTCAACTGACACATTTATAGAAAGTTGAAACAACTGTTCATGTATTTATCATCAGCAAATCTATCACCTTGAACTTTCCAATCTATCACCTTGAACTTTCCACCAAATCAACAAAACCCATGTTCTGTCCGTCTGCTTGTCTGTCTTCTCTCTCTCTCTTTCTCCTTTCTTTCTCTCTCTCTCTCTCTCTCTCTTCTCTCTCTCTCTCTCTCTCTTTGACACCCTCTCTCTTTCTCTCTTTGCATTTCTCTTTCTGACTCTTTTTTCATAACACATAGTCTACATAAAATATTCACACACAGACACATACTCCTAAAAACACTCATTTCAGATGTCATACAAAAAAACTCCCGTCAGCCTCACAGCGCCTCACAGAGCCTCACAACAGAGCCTCACAGCACCTCACAGCGCCTCACACTACCCCATCACAACAAATTCCGCGACCACAATCCACCATTCACAATCCACTAATAACCTCAGACTTCTGGCCGTGATGGTTCGCGAGAACCTAAAGTCCGTACTGTGGACATTATTGCCATAACAATGCCAGGCCTTCCCGTCATTAAGGGCAATTTATTGAAGACGTCGTAATAATGCTTTTACCGGCTAGTTGCCCAAATACTGCTCCGCGCTGTCAACTGCTCCACGCTGTCAACTGCTCCACGCTGTCAACTGCTCCGCGCTGACATGGTTTTCATGATATTCATTTTGTTTTAGAAACAAACAGAAATTTCTTGTCTTTGTTGTTGATCAGCTGGCTTAATAGGGCAAGTTAATACATACATTATACATAATCATTTGTGGAAATAATGTTTGCATAATCAATATAATCAAATATAATAAACCTTGTACAAAGTTATCAATAGAAAAAAGAAATACAAATGCAATTTTGGGGGATTTCAATGACCAAAACACGTAAAATGGCCCTAGGTGGTTTTGCTAATAAGGCAAAGTTTTTGAAAATATGGCAAAGTTTTTGAAAATCATGTATTTGAACTGTGTAATTTCACATTAAAAAAATTACATTATAAGAGAAAAAAACAACATTACAATAATTGAAGATGAAAAGTTTAAACAAATTTCCGTCTATACCAAACTAGAGCGCTCTTCTTGGACTCTTTGGGACACACTAGTTTGAGAGATGGCCGGATGTACCCGGATGTTACATTTGGCCGGACATACCCGGATGTTACATTTGGCCGGATGTACCCGGATGTTACATTAATAGATTCCAACCATTAAATGACAAATGTTTATTTATATGTCCTGTATTCACAATAAACATGTTCACGAAAACAGGACATCGACGCCATACAGAATCTACAATACCGTTTGAAATAGTGAAAACATCACATTTATTCTATCGTTGTATTGTCCTCAGATTGGTCTAGTCCTATGACGCTGTCCATTAAAATAAAAACTGTTTTAATTCAAACCATGACCAAACGGTCTTCGTCTTTGATTCGTATCACTAATTTAATACCTTGTCTGATATGTCTTAGACGCATGTATGTAGTATTTTAAAAGTAATAAAACCATTTTACAACTTAACGCTATGAAATGTATCTAGGATTGTAAAATTGGTTTATTAAACAGACTCTATCTAATATTGTAAAGGTGGTATCCTTAAACAGTATGTATCTATTATTTTGAAGGTGGTAACAAAATGTAAAGAATTTCCCTAGATCTTCACTATAAAACTGTTAATTTTGTAGAAAGCTCTGGTCCCCCCCACCCCAATCCCAGCAGCCACACAAACGGTATCGCAGTCATCCGTCATAAAAATAGTATCGTGGCAGTCAATTATTGAAAGATCTAGAGTAATCTAGACTACTCTCAATGGCGGATCGATATCGACCATTTTGTATGATTATAATCGGTGTCATCGACCTATTGTCTCGTCTAAATGGAGCTTAGGTCCGTAATGGAACATTAAAAAGGACATCGATGGTTTCACTATGATACGAATTATCATTGTCGCGTCTCAGTTGAGAAATTATCCATTAGGAACATTAATAAAATATCTAGAAGATGTAGCTGTGTTGTAAGTAAATTACACGCTTTATAAGTAATTGCAACCATCTTAGGGCTTTCCATGGTTTATTACAATTTATTTGTTAGCAATAGATAAAGATATAAAATTTGTTAAGAACTTTCAGTTGAAACATAGAAGAATGATGTCTTTAACATTAATTCAAACATAGAAGAATGATGTCTTTAACATTAATTCAAGCCTCAGGTTATGTTCAAAGTTCTCCGAGTTGTCTACTCATTAATTAAATGAACATTATGAAAGAAAAAACCTGTTTTTTTCCTAAATTGAGTGACTATATTAAAAATCAAATTTGACTACTGTTTCACTCAGTACAAAAATTCGTACAAAAATTCGTTCACTTCTGCTAACATCATCAGATCTCAAGCTTAACCTATTGGTATACACTCTATTGATGTCACACAAGGTAGCGATGACGTCATAACATTTGAAATCACAGAAACAACGGTCATTTGAGCCCCCCCCCTTCCACCGTACCTCACCCCCGGTCATCTTAACCCTCCCCCACCCCCGATCTTCAGCCTCCTCCCCACAGCCCATCCATCAGTCTGAGTTTCAGCTTTCAATATCCCAGCTTGTTCTCATCATCGTCCCAAGCCCTGATAGCTCATAAATTATTGAATCAGCACCTACCCCAACCACTCCCCTTGTCCAGCCATACACCCCCCTCTGGCGCCCTCTTACGTTTCGTTTTCTTCCTCCCGTCTATTTGTCCTGGCGGACCCACGTTTCCTGGTGTCCACCACACCAACACCTTGGACTGTGTGGTAGAAACAGGTTTGGCCATTGATATGAAGTGGGGCTTTCAGAACTGGTGCGAAATTGTTGTCAATGGTCCATCCTGTCACGTGACCTACTTTAGGACGGATAACTGGGGTGACGATGTTGTTAATGATCAATCCGGTCACGTGACCTACTTAAGGACAGACAACTTGGGTGACCGTGTTGTTACTGGTCAATACTGTCAAGTGACCTACTTTAGGACGGATAACTGGGGTGACGATGTTGTTACTGGTCAATACTGTCAAGTGACCTACTTTAGGACAGACAACTTGGGTGACCATGTTGTTACTGGTCAATACTGTCAAGTGACCTACTTTAGGACAGACAACTGGGGTGACCGTGTTGTTACTGGTCAATACTGTCAAGTGACCTACTTTAGGACAGACAAATGGGGTGACCATGGTGTTACTGGTCAATACTGTCAAGTGACCTACTTTAGGACAGACAACTGGGGTGACCATGTTGATACTGGTCAATGATGTCACTTGACCTACTTTAGGACACATAACTGGGGTGACGGTGTTGTTAATGGTCAATGCTGTCATAATTCCTGAGGTGAATTAAAGGGTTGATTTAACGTTAAAAAGATGTCACTTAAATTTAGTTTCGCTGATGACTCGCGTCACCAATGAGAAGAAATCATAGAGAAAAGAAAAAGTTATTTTCTCGAAAACATTTCCAAATCTACCCCGACAAGAATAAATATCCTGTGAGAGGAGTTGCGATTACTCTGTAAGACAGTGATGGCGAACCTATGGCAAGCGTGCCACAATCGGCACGCAGAGCCTCATCAACCGGCAGCGACTAAAATATTACTTCCTTCATAAAACCAGCTAAGCCAAACCCGCATTTTCGGTTTTCCTTGGAGTTTTGGCAATTGGCTATAAATAAGTGGGTTTTGGTTCGAATCTTGGGCACGCGGCCACAAAAAGTTTCGCCATTACCACTAGAAGACAATAGAAATTTTGCATAATTAAATAAATTGATATTTTTTATGTAGCCGAGTGGTTACTATGATGGTTGTATTATTGCTCTACACCACTACCTTACGGGGCTGAGGGTGGGGAAAGGACGGAATCTTGTCGTTTCCGGTGCATTGTGGGGAGGAGCAGTGGCGGGCGCGCCCCATGTATGTTTAGGGTGCTCATGGCCACATTTACATTATTAAATTATAAGTAATACGATGTGTTAAAGGTGAATTTTATTTAAACTTGACAAATAATGAAAGTTTAGCCTTTTATGTAGGGCTGTAATGCCTATTTCAATAAGAGCACACGAAGATTCTGTAAAATGCGTAACAGAAATTCTTGTTCTGTCAAATAACTTAAGGCCAGTGGCTTAGCTATGGAGGCGGTGGGGGCGGTCCGCCCCGGGCGGCACACATTTTGGGGGCGGCATTTGGGGGCATTTGAAAAGTACAGCTGTAAACTGAAAAATGGTTTTAACAAATAGTGTAAATCTCAAAATAAGTCATCACGAGTTGAGTCTACTGCATATTCGATCATTTTCCCAATGGAAGGAATTAGAAATAAGAATTGGACAAGGTGCAACTTTTGATAAACTACAAAAACAGAATATTTATAAAGAAATAAGAAAAAAATGAAAGCAAAAACTCACAATGCTTCATATAATTAGATTCTTAGCAAAAAAAATTGGCGTTGAGGGGTCATCTTGAAAGTATTCATGAGGAAGACATCAATTCATTTGAAAATAGAGGAAATTTTCTAGAGCTTGTTGACTTGTTGGCTAAGTACGACCATGTATTAAGTGAACATTTAGTAAACGTTAAGATGAGTAATAAATATAGTGTCTCCTATTTGTGGAAAATGATTCGAAATGAATTCATAGACCCTTTGAGGGGCGCAGTGAGAAAAACAACTATGGACCAAATAAAGCAAGCTTAAAACTTTTGTATGATATTTTACAGCACTCCAGATATTTCCCGTAAAGTTTCAACTAGTCAAATTAAAAGATACGTAGTTATTGATATCAGCGAATTTAAAGTTGAAGAATCCTATATTTACTTAAATTATTTAAAGAAAAAACTGCTGAGGAAATCACAAATATGATTTTAAAGAAATTAGAAAATGTTTAGATACAAAAACGTTGCAGAGGAAAGGGCTTACGATAATGCTTTCGTCAATCTAAACGCAGAGTTTGTAGCATGCACACATCATTCATTCACATCATTTTGGAACTATCGAAAAGTTGTTTTCATTTTTTAAAATTCTTTCACTCGTCGATGGGAAGTTTTACTTTATGTCACAGGTCAAGGTGTCAAACGCAGCGTTGAAACTCGCTGGAGCTCATGAGCAGAAGCAGTATCTATAGTAAAAAATCATTTTTGTTTACATTTTAAGCGCCTTGGAAAAATTGACATCTGAAGAAGAAAATAGTAAAAAGAGATCACTGGCTGAAAATTTTCTCAATTCAATGCAATCTATTTCTTTTCTATGCTGTCCCAATTTATGGGAACCCGTCTTTTTTGTAAATTAATGATGCTCAAAAATACCTTCAAATAAAATGTTCACCAATGCCATATAAAACTACATTCTTTGCAAACCCATTTCATGAAAAAGAGATGTGCTAATGGAAAAAGCTGTTATAGCAGCCAAAAGAATGTGTGAAGAGTTGGAGACATCGACTGAACGCCAAAGTTAGAAGGAAAAAACATATGAGTGGGGAAAATTCAAAAGACGTGGTCTTATCTTTAGAACATGAAGTACGACGAGAAACTTTTTAATCCATGGATCGAATAATAAAGGAATTAACAGAACGCTTTGATCAGTTGCATGTCCTTGTAAGAAAGAAAATATTCGTACATATATCCCATGTAACATACTAAATGAAGAAATTGAAGGTCAAATAAATGATTTTATTGACAAAGAACAATTTCATATCGAAAGAAGAATGATCCAGGTTTCATGGCTGTACCTATACCACAAAAAGAGGCATTGCGTTGGGAAAATGGAGGAAAAGGCCCCCTTGATGTATTAAAATTTATTAAACAGTATAGATTGCAAACTTCGGAACCCAAACATTGTAATCTTGCTAAGAATTTTTATAACAATTATTGTTATCAGTGTCGCTAGTTGTGAAAGGAGCTTCTCCAAACTGAAGTTGATAAAAAATTATCTTCGTTCCACAATGAGTGCATGATTTAAGACAGGGGTCGGGAAACCATGGCTCGCGAGCCAGATGTGGCTCTATTGATGGCTGAATCTGGCTCTCTGACAAATAATCGATTATTTAAAAAAAAACATTTATTCAGATTCCTTTGAATTGCATATAAAATAAACAGCATAACAATGATATTAAAAATAATTCAGAGACATAATTAGGCTATGGTACTTTTAGTGTTGAAATAACACAAAATGCACACATTTACTTGAATTTTAGTTACATAATGTATGGCTCTCACAGAATTACTTTTCAAAATATGAGGTGTTTATGGCTCTCTCAGACAAAAAGTTTCCCGACCCTTGATTTAAGACTACAAAATCTTGCAATATTGTCCATAGAACAAAATATAACAAATTATTTAAACTTTGATAGCATAATACACGAATTTCTACTATGGAAGTTAGGAAAATAAATGACTAAATAATATGTTTACATACTAATGTACACAATTTGTTCATAAAAAATAATTAAATCATTTATTTATAAATACAAAATAAAAGCATACTAATTGGTATTTTTTGGTGAAAATTTGGAATACGTTTGTCTCATGGAGGGGGGGGGGCTGCAACCTCATTAACTTTCTTGTAACCTTTTAAAAAGTATCTTGTATTGTCCGTAATTCTTATAAAATATGTATTTATAGGCATAACATCTTATTTGGCCTCCTTTATTGCCACTAACTTAATTTTGGCATCCAATGGTAGAAATGTTCGCCACCTTTACTTTGTTTCAATTACAAGTATTTATTTATGTTTCTTAATTTATAAAAACCATTATCCTATTGACTTACAAAGGGCGGCAAATTGGAGACCGCCCCGGGCGGCAAAGGTCTAGCTACGCCACTGCTTAAGGCAATGGAATGTTTAAACAATTGGCCTTCTTTGTTCTATGTGCTTTTTATAATGTACTGTTTCCAAATAAAATATAGGTCGAAAACACTATTTAGTGGCGCATATAGAACTAAAGGAAGACACTTTCAACTTTCCCCAAGCACAACTTAAGTCGATTGTACAGTGAATTCAACAGAGAAACCAGTTGTTAAGATTAAAAAATCTCTGCTGTGTTCTGTCACTGGTCACCCAACACAAGTGTCTCATCTTACCCGCCCCCTCCCGTGTGATCCTACATACCTCTTAAAATAGACAACAAATTAATGACCACACTGATGAAAATTTGAAACCTCCTTTTTTCCCCCTTAGAGATGGAGAGAACGTCGCCGGGTTGTCAACAGGGAATGAGAGATCGCCAACCCAGGACGGGCTCCCTAGCGCTGTGTCCACGATCGATGTGAAGCTGTCGGCCGCCCATCCAGCGTTCACCATTCCTCGAATCAAAACTTCTTTTCTCTTCACTTGATCAGATTAGTCTCAAAGTGTTCAACAGTTTAAAGACAAATTATTTGTGCAGCGTAATTGGGCCCAATATGTGCGCTGGAGTGGAACCCACTTGTAAAGGAGGCGTCTGTGATTGGTTTCTCCTCGTGTCGGGCTTCTATTTACCGCACCGTTAATTCCACGGTGGGTTCTGGTTCTATGTTCGCAGTTTGGAGATCACAGGATAAATATTTCTCTCTTCGGGGACAGGCGAGAAGTGTTTCACCAGAGACGATTTCTGTGGGACGTGTCGAACATTCATTAAAATTTTGTAAACTTTAATCCGGGTGAGTTGAAGGCACGTGACTGACTTGAGTGATTTTTTTCAATTAGAAGAGCTGCCAATACATTTAGCCAGATTTCTTACGTGAGTCTCGGCTGATGTTAAATATTTGTAACTTTTAGGTATCTTTTTGTCTTTTTCTGTTTTATTTTCTAGAAGTTAAATCTGTAAAACTGGCAAGATCTAAATAGACGTGACTACCAAACAAAATTAAGTTGTTATAAGGCAGCGACTGATCGAAATTAGGTTTAGTGGATATAGATGATAGACATATTTTAAAAATATTTAAAATTGAAAACAAAACCACGTGATTATATATTTATTTTTACCCCATCTAGTCCCATTGTCAAATGAATATCGTATATCGACTTATTCATGACAAAATATCCAGAATCATTTTATATTTAGAATTTTAAAGGTCAACAACTTGAAACTTTAGGGCATTGTCTGAAAACTAGTTATTACAATGAATTAAGTTTTCACCAGAAAATATTGTTTCACATTTGGTGTCTCCTACATGTAGTGTTTTGCTGGAGCATTTATTATATTGATGCAGATAATAATACGATTCTTACAACTGATTCTCTCAGTAGTTATAATAACGTATTTTAAATTTCTCAATCAATGTCATTTTAAAGTGACGTTACTGGAGGGGGGCTGGAGACGCCCCGTAGCCCCTATGAAATCGACACGGGGCGCTTACAGTCGAGAAATTCTGTCCTAGAATACATTAAACTGTCTCCTCCTCATTTTGGTAGTCGACTTGATCGGTATCGGTTTATTAATTCATGGTCACACAGTTCGGCTATCCTATCTATCGCTTTGATCTCTGACCTGTGTCACGTGTTGAAGTAGGATTCGATACTCGGATTGGAATTCGATACTAGTCACAAGAGAGCTGATCAAGAAAAATACAAATTAAACTTTCAGGGGAGGAAATCGATGACGTTTGAAGTGTTAAGTATCACCTCAAACACTGTTGTTATAAACGAAAACACATTGATCGCCATCTTTAATTCCTTTCAGTATTTGATTTTTGACATGTTATACCTATCATGAGATTTGCACATTGTTTAAATACTTCAACAAGTTCGTTATACAGTTACAAAGAATTGTGAGACTCAATAGTTCTCCATTATTTATTGTGAGACTCAATAGTTCTCCATTATTTATTGTGAAACTCAATAGTTCTCCATTATTTATTGTGAGACTCAATGGTTCTCCATTATTTAAGCTAAATTCCAGAATCTGCAGTTCATTATTTGCACATTATTCAAAGTCATGAAAACTGATTTCCAATGTATTGTTGTATTTGAAAATTATTTTTTAAAAGGCGCACAGTAAAATAAAACAGAGAATCAAGGAAAGTATTCAGGTTTACTCTCACACTTGGCAAGTTAGGGTTAGTGGCACACTTGGCAAGCTAGGGTTAGTGCCACACTTGGCAAGCTAGGGTTAGTGCCACACTTGACAAGCTAGGGTTAAGGCCACACTTGGCAAGCTAGGGTTAGTGCCACACTTGGCAAGGTAGGGTTAGTGCCACACTTGGCAAGGTAGGGTTAGTGCCACACTTGACAAGCTAGGGTTAGTGGCACACTTGGCAAGCTAGGGTTAGTGCCACCCTTGGCAAGCTAGAGTATAAACAAACTGGGGGAGTAAGGGTAAGTGACGCCCTTTGCGTTCTAGAGTTAGTGACGCCCTGTGCGAGGTAGGTTTGTGCCACTATTTGCATGAAATCTATGTGCACAGTGTACAATACCACACATTAATATAAGAAAATACGTTTCTCCTCTCATTGTGCCAGGGTTGCCAGCTTGTAATTTGGGTAAAAGCCCAAACTGACTGCCAAAAAAGGCACACACAAAAAAGTCAAACTTATGTTATATGAAAAATGTCAACAAAAATGACCTAGGGGGCGGGAGGGGGTCACAGATTTGTGGCGAAGTATGGCGAGGAGGGGTGCTTTTATGAACTGTGACGTCATATTGGAAAGGGTCTAGCTCTTGACTACGTGTGACGAGTGTGTGTGTGGGGGGGGGGTGAAAATACATTGACAAATCTGCCAAAATTGCGTGACGTCATTTATGAACGGCTCATAACGGCTGAAAATTATTTAACTATTTAAAATGAAGGTAAACCAGGAGAAAAGGGTTGGTGACATGAGAACGTCCTTACTGCATTATTTGTAAACAAAAGCTCAGCCCTGACTCTAACAATAGCGTCTAAACGTGTGAGCTGCATTCTATATCTTGCCTTTTTCTTAATAGCCTCTTCGTTCAACTTTTTAAAAACTTTTTAATGTCTAACATACACGTAAGCTATTCAAAAATAGAAAAATAATTAATAAGGTTATTGACTTATTAACGAATTTTTTATTATTTTTTTTGTGATAAAGATTATTTTTATATATATTTTATATATATATTTTTTGTTTTTAAGAAAAAGGCCAAAAAAGGCCAAAAAGCAAAAAACAATTTTGAGGCCAAACCCTCTTAAAAAAGGCCAAATTTTGATAATTTGGCCTTAAAAGGCCAATATGGCAATCCTGCATTGTGCCCCTCCCACATACTCAACTGAGGACATCATTGAACACAAAGTCAGTGACCGACAACTGCTACTGTTCCACGTCAGGGGGGAGGGAGTACTGCTCAAAACACCCTATCACATAAGTTACAACATGATGGCTTGACAGAGTGTGGAGTAATCAAGTGTAAGTCGGTGCGACTGTTTGTTCAGTTACATTGCGGAGATGAAGAGATTTTAAGTTTATTTTCCTTCCAACTTTCAACCACGCTGAATTCAGCGGCTTTCATGTCTGTCTGTGATTGAACATCGATCTATGCATACATCTCAACGGTAGGCCATCTTTAGATCATGTTTAACAACTCGGTGCAGACGGACGTGTGTTTCCCACACTGTTGAGAAAGTGAAAAGTGTGGGGTGGCCATCCAGAAGCAACCAGACACACGGCCTTTGAACACCCAGCCATAAGAAATAATACTCCGTGTGTTTCTCTCCGCGAGATCGTGACTTGAAAATTACCTCTAGAATGCCCGCTAGTAAGATTTGTTTCGTTAACTTTAAAGATAAACACATGACAGTGCATCTCATAACGGTGTTTAGTGTTGACATTGCGCCCTGTCAATTACTATAATTTACATGAACTAAGCATAATGTTGTTATACTGTTACTGAGAGAAATGTCTTGGGGCAATCTTGTGATAAGTAGAACACTGATAGCTTCACATTTTACACTGAAGTCAAAGAAGCTTTACGGGAACAGGGGTGGGATTTGGGGGGGGGGAATAGACCGTTTGTGGCAATAAGTCCTGTTATAGTTTTTTATATAACTCTGGTCGCGTTTGTTGAAATTGTTTTCATTGTTTGACTAGGTAGATAGACTAGGCAGATAGACTAGGCAGATAGACTAGGCAGACAGACTAGCCAGATAGACTAGCCAGATAGACTAGCCAGATAGACAAGGCAGGTAGACCAGGCATATAAACTAGGCAGATAGACTAGACCAGTGATGGCGAAACCTTTTGGGGCGACGTGCCCAAAGTTCAACAAAAACTTACTTATTTTATAGCAAAGTGCCAACACTCCGAGGAAACCCGAAAATGGAGATTTGGCTGGGCTGGTTTGATTACGGAAGTAATATTTTAGTCGCGTGCTGCCTGATGAGGCTGTGCGTGCGTACTGTGGCACGCGTGCCATAGGTTCGCCATCACTGGACTAGGCAGTTAGTTTCAACTGCTGTAGTTACACTAGGTGGTTTTACTAGGCAGTTGTAATGGGAAGTTGCAATAGGAATTTGTAATAGGCAGTTAGAATAGGCAGTTAGAGTAAGTAATGATTGAAACATTTTTGTATTTTCGTATAAATTACACAAACAGTGCTTGTTAAATTAAAGAAATATTGACACAAAATTCAAATAAACCGTGTAAGTTAAATGACACAAATGACAAACTAGACGCTGACATATATAATGAGACGCACACACAGAGACACAAACATAGACATACGCACACACACACAGACACCTTCACAGGCGCACATGCACACACAGAGTATTGTTACTAACTCAAATAAGATAAACAACCATCGAGCTTGACACAATGATGACACAATGATGACACAATGATGACACAATGATGACACAATGATGACACAATGATGACACAATGATGACACAATGATGACACAATGATGACACAATGATGACACAATGATGACACAATGATGACACAATGATGACACAATGATGACACAATGATGACACAATGATGACACAATGATGACACAATGATGACACAATGATGACACAATGATGACCCAATATGCCATACAACGAGAGAATAAAACGAACAAAGTGAATATCTGTTTCTATGCAGCACTCCATCATCCAATCCAGGTATCAAAACAGTCCTCGAAAACCAATTAAAAAGTTTGCTTCCTGTGATGTTCCATTTATGGGTGTATCTGTTTATTCAGTCCATAAAATGACACATCAAAACGTATTCTTTTTTCACTGCAGATGAACTCCTTGAGCAAAGGTTTCATAAAATTTTCATCAAGCCAGTTTCGTAATATTGCTTTCAAATCCGTCAGTGTTCTTTCATACATCTCTTGACATTTCTAAAATAAAATTCATTTTAATCTTTTTATAGATTTTTGTATTCAATTTTTGATGACGTCATTCTCATCAGCTGCAGAAGTTCAACATTAAAGGTCCGGCTCATGATCATCTTAGGCCAATGTACACTTCAAAGCGGCTTATTCCGCAAAAATGACAACTATATAATTTACTAGCCTATCAACCGTCAAAAATGACGGAAGTTTTCAGCTGAAATCTATTTATTTTGAAAAAATGCAGTTTTTTTAGGGCGCCGTAGGCGCCGACCTTTCTCAAAAGCCCAACTAACTTGTCCTTGTTTGGTAAATACGAAATATTAAACTTTCTGAAATGTACACAAAGTATTTTATAATAGGGGTTGTAGGGCGCCTACGGCGCCCCCTTTGTTTTTTTATTTTATAATTAACCATTATCAAATCCTCTTTTTACATTGTTCCCTTTTCCAAAATTAAAATATGAGCTAAAATGACGTCATATAATATTTGTTTACAGCGCATCTTTAATTTGCACACCTTTTGATGCATTGATGCATTAATTTGGTGCGCTTCTTTCTAAAATTAGTAGCGTCACAGACAGACCGACATGCATGACAGACAGACGTGACAGAGATTGCAAATTATATATATTGATTGTTAAAAATTTTGAATGATATAAAGAAATTAATAAAAAATAATTCAGAAAGGCATTTCATCTTCAAAAGTGTCTGGACTTTGAAAATGTGAGGTGACATTTGCAGTATTTTATTAACGTTCAGTTTGAGAATTAGATTCAGTTTCGGAATTTTCAGTCATTTAAGAAGCCTTTAATGATATTTAAAAATCATTATAAGTTTTTCATATAACTTAATTAATTTTTTCTAGGGCTGCGGAAATTAACTATTAATTTCTCGATTAATCGTTAAAAATTTGTAACGATAAAATTATTTTTTAACGATTAATCGACACATCACTTACAAATTATTGGATTTAAAAAAGTGCGTCCGATAAATAATAAATTTCCTGACGATTACATGAATATTTTGGTTTTAAACTATTGACTGACGGGAATGTTCAAACTTTTGATAAATTGTATTGTATCCATTGTGAGAAATCGTTTTCCTACCATAGTTCTAACACTTCGCCTACTTATCAAACCAAATGAAAAGCTTATTAAACTCCATTACTGCCATTTGCTTAACCCAGAGACAGAAAATGAGGACAGCTCTTATGAAGAATTACTGCGTTATAAAATGGAGATGAAAGTTCCTGAATCCATTAACCCTCCACAATGGTGGAAACTTAATGAACACCGATATCCGATAAAGTCATTCCTTGCCAAGACCGTTTTATGCATACCAGTTACCTCAGTTCCATGTGTATGATTGTTCAGCTTGGCTGGTTATATTGTCTATAAGATTCGCTCATCACTTGAACCAAATGTCAACACACTTGTTTTTTTGCGTAGTTGGTCAAAAGATGACATATAAAGGAGACATTCCAGTGTTATTTAGATTTTCAACAAGAACGTTTAATAAGTGTTTCTTATGACGTCATAAATTTTAATTTTTTTGGCTTTAATCGAAATTAACCATTAATTAATCGTTAATTTTTCAAAAGTTAACGATTAAATTTAAATTACTAATCGTTAACAGCCCTAATATTTCTTCCCCAGAAATTCCATCTGAAATTTTACTTGAGATAACATTATTTTTCAATTTGACTAAATTCCCGTGTCACAATATTCGTAGATTTAAACTTTGCTGATTATTATCCCTGTATTTGTTCATATCAGTATAGTATGTGACTATAATGTGACCCAGAGGCGTCACTAGGGTTGGTGTCACCCAGTGCGGTAGGTCAGGGTTTCGCCCCCTCACGATTTACTCCACAGACCTACTTTGAGTCAGCCAGTGCCAAATAAAAGAAAATACAGAATTTTACATTTCTGTTGTCACCAATTGTGATGGTGTCATCCGTTCCGGTCCACCCCCCTCCCCCCCCCCGCATCCCCCTAGTGATACCTCTGATTAGCCCCATTTTTAAAATTTATTTCCAAGGATAAGTCAATTCTACTTGGGTCCCTGTTTACAAAGAACTGTTTTTTTTATACCTTTGAACGGTTCATAATGGTCAAGGTCATCTTAAGAAAACATCTTAATAGTTTCTTTTTAAACAGATCTACATCTCCCGCCCCTCACCCCCCCCCCATTAATGCCGCCCCAGGGTTCGGTGTGTCCAAAGAACATGTTGAAATGTCAGGAAAAATTTTCCCAAGCTTAAGAATTTTGTCCAGGATGTTGTCGTTTTTAAAAAAAAACTTCAACTACGTAACAAGAAAGATGGGAGTTGGCCCATGGGAGAGAGAAAAAAAAACGAGAGGGGGCGTAAAATCAATATAATCTGAACTTGACGAGGATGAAAAGAGGTTTTAATTATGTGTATGATAGAGTTTTTCCCTCAATATATAACATCAGACGTTTGACATTTTGTCATTTTTCCTTGTCTTATTTGCGTCCAACCCTCTCTCTTTCCAACGTTGTTGACATCTCTTAGTTATCCTACTGTCTAGCCTTTGACCTTTCCATCATGTTTTACTACATCTCTTAGTTCTCCTACTGTCTAACCTTTGACCTTTCCATCATGTAATACTACATATCTTAGTTATCCTACTGTATAACCTTTGACCTTTCCATCATGTTATACTACATCTCTTAGGTCTCCTCCCGTCTAACCTTTGACCTTTCCATCATGTTTCACTAATTTCCCTCACTTTCTTGAAATTTCCATCATATTCCTTTCAAAATATAATTCTCTTTCGCTTTTTCCCACCTTCTCTATTTGTCATTATTAATGTAACTCATTGTTAGTTTATACCTGATCACTTCAGTCAGGAATACACACCTTCTCTCTCTCTCTCTCTCTCTCTCTCTCTCTCCTCTCTCTCTCTCTCTCTCTCTCTCTCTCTCTCTCTCTCTCTCTCTCTCTCTCTCTCTCTCTCCCTCTCACTCTCTCTCTCTTTTTATGTACATATCAACTCTTGTTCTGCCAAAAAGTCTTTCCTTTGAATCGTTTCTGTCACTTGTATTGTCATTTTTGGATGTTATCTTCAACCTCTATTGATACCTCCCCACACTTCTCTGTCCGGCGCCTCCTCCCTCTCTCCTCCGTCTTGCTCCTTTACTCCCTAATCCTATTAAGACCTATTCGCTAACAAGTTGTTTTTTCTATCAATACCAATCATTTGTGGTGCTCACCGCTCAAACTTGTCTCCTTAATCCAGTTATAATCTGTTCGAGTGTGGCGTGTGTGACTGGCGTGTGTGACTGGCGTGTGTGAGTAGCGTGTGTGAGTAGCGTGTGTGAGTGGCATGTGTGAGGCTGCGGCCACTGCCCTTTCATTCTTCCAAATCCCTACATCTCAAACCTAGCGGCACATACAGTTTCCTATGCATAATGGAATAATCCTCAACGTATCGAAATAGAGCTTCAGACATGTTCTCTTGACACGAACCGTGTGCTAAGCTCAGATATTTTTATAATGTTTTAGCCAAATAAAAAAAAATCGGTATATCCACTGGTCACTCAGAGGTCATTAAGTGCGTGGTCAGAGTCATTGTTTTAGTTATAGCGTTTTTTATTTACTAATTGATACCCAGGGGCTTATCAATATGTAATAAACAGATATTCATTTCCAGTAAGCGTCATATTTTTAATAAGTATATTATATTGTGCTACAGACTCAAGTGAATTTTATTACTCGTTTTGAAGATTTCATAACTTTCAAGAATATTTTTTTAAATTAACGAAATTTTAATTTAACTCTAAAACTCTACCATTACACATTCGCCCCATTCCAATAACTAGGGCATTCAAGACGGCAATAAAAGCACATCTCTTCAAACTTTACCTTTCAAAATTAATTTAACAACAATCAAACTTTAGTGTTGTAGTTGTGTTGTGTATTTTTACATTGAATGCATTGATTATTATTATAAATGTGCGAAACTATTTTAATGTGAAGTGCTGTGAGCCTAGCTGCTTCCTGTGGTACTGCACTATGTAAATTAATCAACTTATTATTACATTTAATGTCAGTGAGATCTGATCCTCACAGAATGTATATGTAGGAGGCAGAATTAGCAAACTATTGGTTTAGGTCCTTCGTAGACAGAAATAAATAGAGGTTAAAAAGATTTTTAAAAAACAAGTTTTTATAAGTGGACTAAAATAAAGAAAATAATCTAAAAATTATAAGTTCAAGTACTTTGATTTAATATGACTAAAAAATATTGGGCGGGTGCTTGGTATAAAATTAAAGATTTATAATTTAGACGGCAAAAGAGAGATCTATAAGTGAGGGAATGAGTGAACTGCATATGTAAAACCACATAAGCGCCCGCGCCAAGTTTTTAAAAATCTTTTTTTTTAACTATTTATTTTATTATCTTTAGTCTAAGTGTATGCTGTGGTGAGTTTTGTCGCTTCCTATTGATTATTGATTATTGAAGTACTAGCGTATCATCCGTTCAAAATTACGGAAGTTTTCAGCTGAAATCTATTATTTTGAAAAAATGCACTTTTTTAGGGCGCCGTAGGCGCCGATCTTTTTCAAAAGCCCTACTAACTTGTCCTTGTTTGATAAATACGAAATATTAAACTTTCTGAAATGTACACAAAGTATTTTATAATAGGGGCTGTAGGGCGCCTATGGCGCACCCTTTGTTTTTTTATTTTATAATTAACCATCATCAAATCCTCTTTTTACATTGATCCCTTTTTACAAAATTAAAATATCAGCGAAAACAATGACGTTATTTAATATTTTTTAACAGCGCATCTTTAATTTGCACACCTTTTGATGCATTGGTGCAGTAATTTGGTGCGCTGCTTTCTTAAATTAGTAGCGTCACAGACAGACACTACAGACTTGACATTGCAAATTATATTGTTTAATTGTTTATGTTCAATATAATACGCATTATTGATTATAAATTGAAGTATTGCTTATGTTCAATTTAATACGCATCGCGCGACAAACATTTACAGACTGAACGCGACAGAACTCACCTTGCTGTTAAACACGGGGATGTGGTCCTCCATGGCTGGGGTGAACTTCAGTGGCACGTGGATGTCAACAATAGCTGACGGATACAGATGCTATATAGAGATAAACTAAAAATGCGTTAATTTAATTACCGTACATTCGATCGATCCGAAATTTTGATACAATGGCTTGTCATCCAAGATCTATCTGTGGTAAAATTTCGAGATCTCTAGGACCATCAGAACTGGTTTAATATTACATGGGAAAATTTGAAATTTTATAAAAAAACGTGGTAAAATAAGAAAATTAATAGGATACATTATTAGTTTTAATGATTGTTGGGGTATTTTAAAGGCTGAGTATTTCTTACTTTCCATTTGGATTCTTTTGAAGAGTTCATTTACATTTCAAATGAAACCACCCACTGCATATTTTGTTGAAACCAGAATTTTTTATTGATCAAACATTTTATTACAATACCATCCAGCTAATTAATTTTGTTTGTAAAAGGAGATAACGAAATACGCCATGATTAAATTAATTGTGTTTATCCGGAAAAGCATTCAAAATTTTACGTCATCTAATGAGACAATATTCTGTAAACAAGTGACCCGTTGACATGACCAAAAGTGTTTATTCACCCCATCTCCCCTGTGTACAGACATCAGGTGTATTTGTAAAGGACTTCCTGGACTATGTCATCAATTCGATTTCAATCGGATTCACTGATTTAAAAAAAAATTAAATAAATTTTAAGAAAACTTCGTTGTTGTTGAAGTCTCGGGGTAGGAGGGAACGAGACTTGGTGTGTGTCTATTTCCCGAGACTATAGATAAGTCTACTTCCAGATCTTCGATACCCCAGCACTCTGCAGGGAAACGGTGCGGAATTTCTTGAACGGCTCTTTCAGGGGAGATAAGAATCAAATTACTGGGCGAACAATCCCGGTGTCCGCTCGCAAATTCCAGTCGTGGACAATCGTGTTGGTCCGAGGAATGTGATTAAGGAGACAACTCTGTGTCTAGCTTAGCCACTGTCACCCCGTGATCAGAGTCTGGATTACCACCCCTTGATTGCATTGGTCGCGCCAATCGTGGTGCCTTTCTTTTCCCCTCCCCTACCCCGAACGTTCGGTAATATGTTTCACTCACTTTCGGGGTTCAACTCCATCTTGAACTTTGAATAAATTGGTCAACCCCCTATCGACTTACAGGGCACTCCCTTGTCGAGAGTTGTCAGGAGTCCCATCTAAGGAGGTCGGAGCACACATGGATACAAAAGCCAAGTTCTCTCCAGAGGAGATGCAGTCTTTTAAAGCGGGTGGCCCAGGCGACGAGGAACGTTCCCGCCTGGCCTCGGCCTGTTCTTGTGCCGGGTCGTGTCTTCAGATTGTTCACCAGGATTTTAATGACAGCGGTGACGAGGACTGCTGTACCGGGTACAGTCGTGACGAGGACTGCTGTACCGGGTACAGTCGCGATGAGGACTGCTGCGGGGCGTACAGCCGTGACACCACCATTACGAACATCAGCAAGGCTTCCGATTACTACAGGTAAGTGATTGCTCAACATGTTGTATTATTTAGCTGTCTCGATTGTGTTATATTATTTAGCTGTCGGGTGCACGTTCTCTGTCGGCATCTCTATGACACACTATTTCACAATACATATTTAAGTTGAACAATCTGTTGAATTGCGAAAAAAAATATGTTCGTTACAATTTAATTGTTCACACATAGTTTGTTGTTTATTGTTTGTTGTTTATTGTTTGTTGTTTATTGTTTGTTGTTTATTGTTTGTTGTTTGTTGTTTTGTTTTTTTATAGATATCCAGCAACTTAATATGTTCGTGCTCTTTACAATTACGCTTTCAAAGAATTGTCATTTGTTTTAAATTTTAACAATGAAAAACTTCTCACAAAAACAAATAGATCTATTTAAAAAAAGATAATCCATATTTTATTGCTGCTAAAATACCAGTTTCCGGGGGGAAAAAAAAAGGGGGGGGGGTACATTAAAGTTAATGTGTCTCCACAATGGAAATTTCTTTTCTGTAAAAATTCATTTAGTTAATTAATGTGGAAACAATTGTTATGTTGTTCACGTTTTGATCGTAGCGATATTTATAATTGACCCCAAGTCAAAGTTAAATTTCATTGATTATTTTAATATGCTATAGAATCATGATAGATACTTCTGACTTATAAATAGACAGCTCAGATTTAATTTTCAGAACTTAAAAAATATTCCTCCACTTCTGTATTATATGTATTATATGTCTAATGTTTCTTTATGTTTAGAAAAAAATTAACTTTATTTTAGTTTCCGTGATTTAGCATCCTTCTTTGGCCATGTGTATGGTTGTGTAGCATATGATTAAAATCTCTCGGTGTAGCGTTTCTTGTTTAACATCTTATCATCCTCACTTTGTTTTGCTTTCTCACTTTGTTTGGAGATCTTTATTTACAACTATTCCATGATTTAGCATCTTTGTTTTCCACACTTTGTGATTTGCTTAGCAAATTAAGAAAGAGAGACGAACGATTATGGACATTTTAAAAACCCCGTCAAAATGGTTACTTGAAATTTAGGGGACATACATTATCATACCATAATTTTATAAGATATCAAAAGCCAAAATCAATTGAGTTTAGTTTATCTCACCAACCATCGTTGTCCATGATATGACGCGTCTCTTTACTACGTATTATAGACATGTATTACAGCACGCGACTCTACACCACGCAGAGGCGTCACTAGGGCTGGTGTCACCCGGGGCGGCAGATCATGGTGTCACCCCCTAACGACTTAACCCATAGAACTCATCCGAGTCTTCCAGTGCCAAATAACGGGAACATACAGAATTTTACAGTTTGGTGTCACCCCCCTGATGGTGTCACCCGGGGCAGCCCGCCCCCTCCACACCCCATAGTGACGCCGCTGACACCACGTATTACAGCACAAAGTCGTTAATCAAATAGACACATGAAGTCTGCTGAGACTTGCCATCTATTTGTTATCGTGTTTGTAATCTCACAAACTAGCAAAGATGGGGTAAAGAGAAAGATGGGGTAAAGAGAAAGATTTCCTTCACACATTATAAGTCCATTTGTTAGGCTTAAGGTCTGTCGTCTTGACAAAATGACAAGCTGTTAATCAACTCAGGACCTCAGGACTACTCAACGGTTTGTCTCTTGAACAACTGTATAACAAATAACCTTATCCAATAATTTTTCAAAAAGGCTAAGAGATTGCTTTCAATTGATAATTTGAGGACGTATATAGCGCGGTAAACAAGACACAAGTAGTTACAACTTAGAATGACCGTATATAGCGCGGTAAACAAGACACAAGTAGTTACAACTTAGAATGACCGTATATAGCGCGGTAAACAAGACACAAGTAGTTACAACTTAGAATGACTCGTTTTATGAAAAACGATGGAACATCTTAAAAATGTTTTCGTATTTATTTGACTGTTGCAAACAAACAAAAATTACTTTCAAGTTGGTAGTAATGTAAACTTAACTCTGAAGGTGGTGTTAATGTAATAAAAACAATTTTAACTAGGCGGGTGCCAATATTGTATATATTTAACTTTGCCCAGCACCGATTCATTTTGAGCAATGATTTTCAAACAATTTTAATTTTCTAGTTCATTTGTTTTAGTTTTAGAGGATGAATTTTTCAATAAAACTTTGGCAGCACATTAGTAAGTCAATGTCTGGCTAATTTAATTAACAACTTAAATGGCGTAAAATAATAGCCAAAAACTTGTCAAACTTGACACTGTCAACATTGAGTACTCTGTTTCCTATCGAGACCATGCGACGATGATGATATTACAGGAAGTCCTGGTCAAAGATGAAAGAAGATGAATCTGTGGCCAGTGGCGTCACTAGGGGGGGTGCGGTGGGGGCGGGCCGCCCAGGGTGACACCAGCCCTAGTGACGCCTCTGTCTGTGGCGAGAGTCAACATCTAACCACCAACAAAGTCTAAGGTCATGGTGTCATGTCCTAATGATCGCTGTTTGTACATTCGTTAACTGAAGATGTCGTCTGCTTCATGGCAAACACTGGAACCTGAATTGGAAACTTTTCTTCTTTTAAAGAGCCGTAACACCATCTGCAGTCTTGAACTTTTTTTGTCGCTTGAATCAAACACAACAAGGGTCTTGCTTGGGGGCTGACAACCGGAAGTGACTCATGTTGGGTTGTCTGGGGGCTTATGCGATCAAGATGGCGGCCACCGATTCTTTGGTTTTTAACCACTGCTACTGCTATTAGCATACGGTAAAACCAAGTCAAAGCTGGCTAATATTGATAAAATTAGCTATAACAAAATACATTTTAAATAGTTTTAAAAATAAAAATCACATGATTCATTTGAATCTAAATCGTCTTCAGCATATTAAGCAGTTTTCTTTATTTAAAAAAAAAGAAAAAGCAAATAATTTAAAAAAATTGTTACGTTACAACGATTCGTAACTAATGGCTGTTGGTAACCTCGCAGTTAACACCTTAACTTATCGTTTTGTTTAGCAGTATGTACTGATGGACTTTTAGGCAAGGACATGTAGAGATAGGTGCTAGTCTCTTGACCTTGTGAGGGAATGTAGAGATAGGTGCTAGTCTCTTGATCTTGTGAGGGAATGTAGAGATAGGTGCTAGTCTCTTGATCTTATGAGGGAATGTAGAGATAGGTGCTAGTCTCTTGATCTTGTGAGGGAATGTAGAGATAGGTGCTAGTCTCTTGATCTTATGAGGGAATGTAGAGATAGGTGCTAGTCTCTTGATCTTGTGAGGGAATGTAGAGATAGGTGCTAGTCTCTTGATCTTATGAGGGAATGTAGAGATAGGTGCTAGTCTCTTGATCTTATGAGGGAATGTAGAGATAGGTGCTAGTCTCTTGATCTTATGGCTATCCATAATCTATATGAATAATGTATCAGATGTTGTTACCATTTTCTTCAATGTTCATTTAACTGCATGACATCATCCACTACAATTATCCCATCAACTTTGATCATTAGAATTACAGCCTTTGACAATAAAACACAAAATCTAGATGGTCATTAAGGCTTTATTCAAGTGAAGCTTTTCAATGGTTTCAAACTAATAAACCAGTGGTCAAATGTAAAGCATATCTTTGCCCATCAAAATATAGTTACTGGCTTCAGTGCTACCAGTTTCACCATAAATTTCGCACTGCCTTATTTCGAAACATTGTTGTTTTATTATTAATATAATTATTAATTTAATTTAGGCTCACCAGAATCAAGCATTAAAAAAAACACACACACATACATACATACACAACAGACGTACACACACATACAAGGACACATCACAATTAAATCGGATAAAATCTATGTACGTTAGACTAAATTGAGAACATTAATGTTTGTCAACAACAAACACTTTTTTAAAAGCTAAATTTAGCTGCCCATACTACCTACAACTCCTCATTGTCATATACCATCTTGTCAGTAGCTTCCTCTGATACATTGTCATAGACCCTCTTGTCAGAGCCTTCCTCTGATACATTGTCATATACCATCTTGTCTGTGGCTTCCTCTGATACATTGTCATATACCATCTTGTCTTTGGCTTCCTCTGATACATTGTCATAGACCCTCTTGTCAGAGCCTTCCTCTGATACATTGTCATATACCATCTTGTCTGTGGCTTCCTCTGATACATTGTCATATACCATCTTGTCAGTGGCTTCCTCTGATACATTGTCATATACCATCTTGTCAGTGACTTCCTCTGATACATTGTCATATACCATCTTGTCGGTGGCTTCCTCTGATACATTGTCATATACCATCTTGTCAGTGACTTCCTCTGATACATTGTCATATACCATCTTGTCAGTGGCTTCCTCTGATACATTGTCATATACCATCTTGTCAGTGACTTCCTATGATACATTGTCATATACCATCTTGTCAGTGGCTTCCTCTGAAACAGCTGAACAAAAATTTGGCTTGAGTGACGAATTAACCTCAAAGATGTCGCAAAAATATTCACCAATAACTTTAACCGTGACCTTTGACTCTTACGTTCAAAACAGAGACCATCATTTAAACAACAACGTCCCGAAAAAGTCACGTGACCCACCTAAACATTTCTGGTCATCTCCGTGCACGTAAAGGGGGGGGGGTGACTGGGCGATTCTTGAAAACTGCTCACTGTCCAGCCTCGTCTGTTTTCTCACCTCACTGAACTCAGCTGTGTGTTCAGCAATGAGTACAGAATTTCCCATGAGATAAATTAATGAGTACAGAATTTCCCATCAGATATATTCGCTCTATTTTAAACGGGGCTTAATCAAAAAAAAGTAGCAGGGGTATTGGGAACTGAAGGAGAAGGGATGAGCTTAAGCGACGAATCACGTGACATTGCTGGGTTATTAGATTTACAAAGTTACGTCATAAATGACGCGGCGATAGTCCAAGAAGGGGTTCCCCACTTAAGACGTCACTTCCGTATTATTTATTTATTTATTTTTAAAGCTGAATTATATATTCCAAACAAGGATGAGCTGAAAGTTTGTGACACGTTGGGGGCCGTCCATAAAGTACGTCATGCTATTTTTGACCCCCCTCCTCCCCCTCTGTCACAAACTGTCACAAAGCTCGTGACGCCCCCCCTCCACTAAAATATGTCACACTTAGGAAACAATTTTTTAATTAACGCCTAATTAAAATATTTAATTGAATACTTAAAATATCCTTCACTATTAAACTGTATTAAAATATCCTTCACTATTAAACTGTATTAAAATATCCTTCACTATTAAACTGTATTAAAATATCCTTCACTATTAAACTGTATTAAAATATCCTTCACTATTAAACTGTATTAAAATATCCTTCACTATTAAACTGTATTAAAATATCCTTCACTATTAAACTGTATTAAAATATCCTTCACTATTAAACTGTATTAAAATATCCTTCACTATTAAACTGTATTAAAATATCCTTCACTATTATACTGTATTAAAATATCCTTCACTATTAAACTGTATTACAATGCAAAAATTTCCACTTTAAAGTAGGGATGTACCGGATTCAAATTTCTAAAATACGGCCGGAGGCGGATTTGTCCGGATTTATGAAGTGAAATCCTCCAGCTTGACCGGTAGTCAGATTTGTTAAAATGGCCGGATTTCGGATTTGCCGGAGCCATTATCAATATATATATATATATATATATATATATATATATATATATATATATATATATATATATATATATATATATATATATATATATATATAAATAAGGGCTCTACCGGCCAGCCGAATTTATGAAGTGAAATCCTGCCGGAGCCGTATCCGATTTGTAAAAATAGCCGGATTCCGGATTTGCCGGAGGTGGAGCCGAAATCCGGTACACCCCTACTTAAAAGAACTATCAGATTATTAAAATGACTTTAATAGCAGAATATTTAATTGTCAACAGTAGTCACAGTTATTCAACGAAACAGCGACTCAATCTAGATCGAATTTGAAAACAAAAATTGCAAGAGTTAGAGTTGATAGTTATATAATACACATCATTTACCTGCTACCTTTACATTTACAATGGGTGAGGTCGTCATTTACCTGCTACCTTTACATTTACAATGGGTGAGGTCATCATTTACCTGCTACCTTTACATTTACAATGGGTGAGGTCGTCATTTACCTGCTACCTTTACATTTACAATGGATGAGGTCGTCATTTACCTGCTACCTTTACATTTACAATGGGTGAGGTCATCATTTACCTGCTACCTTTACATTTACAATGGGTGAGGTCATCATTTACCTGCTACCTTTACATTTACAATGGGTGAGGTCGTCATTTACCTGCTACCTTTACATTTACAATGGGTGAGGTCGTCATTACCTGCTACCTTTACATTTACAATGGGTGAGGTCGTCATTTACCTGCTACCTTTACATTTGCAATGGGTGAGGTCGTCATTTACCTGCTACCTTTACATTTACAATGGGTGAGGTCGAGTTTTAGATAATCTACCGATTATGCAATCTATTGACTCAAGAAAGAAGTAGATTATCGAAAGTTGACCTCACCCAGTGATTAAGTAATAAAAAGGAAACAAAACAATTTGACTATAAAAAATGACCTGATTGACAAATTATATGACCAACTCATGTGCTATATTGAATCCGTTTATTATGGTCCTGAGACTTATGTTTAATTCAAAAATATTCACTGGACATCAGCTTACAACGGTGATGTGAAGTGTTCATCCAAAGCTATGACTTACATCAATTTTTCACCATCATCGTTTCCTGGTCTGATAATTGCAGACAGATAAACTCGTCCTCATCTAGCCACTCAACAGCCTCTGTATGTGCATTTTCTCTTCTGGCAATAACTGCCATGGGTTCTCTTTGCCTTCTAGAAGCGATTCTCAAAGTACGGATGCGTTTTCTCTGAGTTGATTCTTGAACAGTTTGGGTGGGCACATTCTCCTGAGCCCGAGCTCTGTGTTGTCCTGTATGTTTCTTCAACATTGTTTGTGAGGCAAAGTATAAGTGACATACTTTGCAAATTCGATCAAGTAAGCTGGTCTGCAAAGATGGACATTACAATCATATGGTTGTACTTTGAAAACTCTTGTTGATCTTGGCATAAGTTCATCAAATGTGAGAGTTAGTGCCACAAAGAAGGAAGGAAATTTATGAGAATCTGCATCTCCTCTTTCTGAAGCTCTAAGTCCATCAGTTGTTTGGTTGACTGGGAGTGGAGGAGGGAAGAATCTCGAAGCAGTATAAAAGAAATGCTTATGCAACGAAACACGTATTGTCATCAATCAAGTCTTGAAAGTCTTGATTCCTTTACATCTATATGTTTAGTAAATGTTGAAAAAGTTGGTAATGATTTAAGCCTTTAACATGTTACCAAATGAAACGAAGGTTACGTGACTACGATGGGTGGTATAAGGTTACGTGACTACGATGGGTGGTATAAGGTTACGTGACTACGATGGGTGGTATAAGGTTACGTGACTACGATGGGTGGTATAAGGTTACGTGACTACGATGGGTGGTATAAGGTTACGTGACTACGATGGGTGGTATAAGGTGACGTGACTACGATGGGTGGTATAAGGTTACGTGACTACGATGGGTGGTATAAGGTTACGTGACTACGATGGGTGGTATAAGGTCACGTGACTACGATGGGTGGTATAAGGTCACGTGGCTACGATGGGTGGTATAAGGTTACGTGGCTACGATGGGTGGTATAAGGTTACGTGACTACGATGGGTGGTATAAGGTTACGTGACTACGATGGGTGGTATAAGGTTACGTGACTACGATGGGTGGTATCAGAAGAACCGTGTGTTTAACAATTATCTTTGGGAAGCGCTGAATCAGACCAACATTAACACCTTACCAGCAAACATGTTTAGCAGTCCACACAGGCCAACATGTGCCTGACGTTTTCATTGACCTTGACCTACATACGACAACACCCAGACCATCCAACCACCTCCAGCTTCCCCACACATGTTATTGAACTTCTCTGTCAACCAGATACAACCAGATACAACCAGATACAACCAGATACAACCAGATACAAACATCTGAAAGCTGCTGTGTTATTAGTAGCTAGTGGACAAATTCTTTTAATTTCATTGTTCTCGCCACTTGACCAACTTTTGACCTCCACTTGACTAACATTTGACATCCACTTGATCTCCACTTGACATATATTTGATATCCACTTCACGTAATTTGACCTCCACTTGACCTATATTTGACCAACCAAAGATATCAGTGGATGGAATAATTCTGTTAACTCCATTTCTCTCTTATCTACCAGTGAGCACATCACGTGACAGGTCAATAGAAGAATCACATTAGCAGTGATCACATCACGTGACTGGCCAATAGAAGAATTACATTACCAGTAAACACATCACGTGACAGGCCAATAGAAATATTACATTACCAGTGCGCACATCACGTGACAGGCCAATAGAAGAATTACATAAGCAGTGAGCACATCACGTGACAGGCCAATAGAAGAATTACATTACCAGTGAGCACATCACGTGACTGGCCAATAGAAATATTACATTACCAGTGAGCACATCACGTGACAGGCCAATAGAAGAATTACATTACCAGTGAGCACGTCATTTGACAGGCCAATAGAAGAATTACATTACCAGTGAGCACATCACGTGACTGGCCAATAGAAGAATTACATTACCAGTGAGCACGTCATTTGACAGGCCAATAGAAGAATTACATTACCAGTGAGCACATCACGTGACTGGCCAATAGAAGAATTACATTACCAGTGAGCACGTCATTTGACAGGCCAATAGAAGAATTACATTAGGTTTTATCTTAGACCAAACAGATTGTCTTCAAGATGACATATTAGGAAGTCCATGTACTATCAGTATTCAAAGTATTACTCTGTCACGTTTGGCAGTATGAGGTACTTAACGATATTACCTCGCTAATCTTAGCGTTAACTGCAAGTGATTGGGACCTTGCGTTATTGTTTCCTCTTCAACTTTGACATCATTAAGTCTTTGTTCAGTTGATCAATTAAAACGAAGTAGATACTTTCGCCTCATTTCATCCCCTCCCCCCCCTTTTTTTTTATAACACATTGAAAGCTGCTAATGACGCCTGAAGACAAATGCCATGTAAATTTAACCCCCTAAAATCTTTAAAATTAAAGTACACGTGAACTGTCCACTTGGAAGAGAAAAGGGGGTGGGGGGTAGTGCCAGGCGATGTTCCGTCAAATGCCAGGCGTGAGGAGCCGCCAGTAAAAGGGCCTACGCTCACGGTCTCGAATCCCTCAGCAGACCAAGGGCCTTAATGCCGAGACCTTCCCGCAGAAATCCGATTATTGCCCCTACAGACGATGGAAGGAGAAAAATGGGCCCATCCTGGCGCGAGCGATCCCTGGTCCGCACCCTTATGAGGCATTGAGAATAATTGTGGTCTTTTTACAAGAGCCTTCAAATCAATAATCAAGTTGGTAGTGTTGCTCGGATATCTTATGTCAGCTAGAACTGGCCTAGTCTCATCAGTTGGTAGAATGTCAGACAGACATTTTTTAGACAGCCGATTATTTGTTAACTTTAAAAAAGAAAGAAAAGGGCTAGTGGCTAGTGGCAATATTTTGATAAAATTCGGAATAAGTGAGGGTGCTGATGTGTTTGTCTGCAGGGAATAATCATAATGGTTGGTCGCTTGTTATCGTTGGAATGTACACTTTTCAGACCATTATTATTGATTTTGTTGATAAGTTTTTAATTTTAAAACAATGGTTTATATGTCTTTTCATTTCATGTCAGAACCTATCAATAGAAATATCCAAGGTGTTTATTTGGACCAATTTCATGTAGATATTACTTAAATACAGAGTATCCTGTTAGGATAAGATACAATAAGATAAGATAAGATAAGATAGAACTTGCCTTAAATATATATTATTTGTATTTCTACGTTTGGGCCATTTTAATAGGCTTGACCGAGTCAAAAGCTTGTTAACAACTTTACAGTGCTAAAATGTTGTAAGCGTGTTGTTACTTCTATATTTATGTTGAGAAACATGTTTTTACCAATAACATTTCTGAAAATAGCAAAATTACCTCAGGAATGACACACCCTATAGCAAGTTGAGAAATACACTTGTGAGACTTTAGTGAGACTATATGCAAGTCGAAATCTTGCTCGGTGAGACTGTGCTAGAGGGGGGATTCATTTTAGTGAAACTTAATGTACTAAAAGTGACACTGGTGTTTATTGAGACTATGTGCTAGGTGACACGCGTGTTTATTGAGACTATACGCGAGGTGACACTCGTGTTTAGTGAGACTATATGCGAGGTGACACGCGTGTTTAGTGAGACTATATGCGAGGTGAAACTCGTGAGGAACGTTACGTAAAGTTGTTTTTTTTTCCCGCACATGCACGAAAAAATCAATGACACATCTTTACAAAAGTTTTTTTTTCTGGTGACCTACCAAATAGGTATGAGAATCACTGATTCAGCCCTTGGGCACCCCTCCATGAACCTTTTACTAGAGATGAACACACTACTAGGGTTTTAATACTCACGGTCCTAAAGAAAAGACAAATAAATCATTATCCATTAGAACCGTTGTCATGTGCCTCTGCTGGGAAAATACACAGACTGGGGAAATTAAAGGATTTTTACCTAGGTTTGTAACCTGTGTTTGGGGTCTGTCTCAATAGTTTCTTATGAATCTATAATTTATATGATATTTGGTGGAGTATTGACTGGTTATATATTGATATTTGGTGGAGTATTGACTGGTTATATATTGTTATATGGTGGAGTATTGACTGGTTATATATTGTTATATGGTGGAGTATTGACTGGTTATATATTGTTATATGGTGGAGTATTGACTGGTTATATATTGTTATATGGTGGAGTATTGACTGGTTATATATTGTTATATGGTGGAGTATTGACTGGTTATATATTGTTATATGGTGGAGTATTGACTGGTTATATATTGTTATATGGTGGAGTATTGACTGGTTATATATTGTTATATGGTGGAGTATTGACTGGTTATATATTGTTATATGGTGGAGTATTGACTGGTTATATATTGTTATATGGTGGAGTATTGACTGGTTATATATTGTTATATGGTGGAGTATTGACTGGTTATATATTGTTATATGGTGGAGTATTGACTGGTTATATATTGTTATATGGTGGAGTATTGACTGGTTATATATTGTTATATGGTGGAGTATTGACTGGTTATATATTGTTATATGGTGGAGTATTGACTGGTTATATATTGTTATATGGTGGAGTATTGAGTGGTTATATATTGTTATATGGTGGAGTATTGACTGGTTATATATTGTTATATGGTGGAGTATTGACTGGTTATATATTGTTATATGGTGGAGTATTGACTGGTTATATATTGTTATATGGTGGAGTATTGACTGGTTATATATTGTTATATGGTGGAGTATTGACTGGTTATATATTGTTATATGGTGGAGTATTGACTGGTTATATATTGTTATATGGTGGAGTATTGAGTGGTTATATATTGTTATATGGTGGAGTATTGACTGGTTATATATTGATATTTGGTGGAGTATTGACTGGTTATATATTGTTATTTGGTGGAGTATTGACTGGTTATATATTGTTATTTGGTGGAGTATTGACTGGTTATATATTGATATTTGGTGGAGTATTGACTGGTTATATATTGTTATTTGGTGGAGTATTGACTGGTTATATATTGATATTTGGTGGAGTATTGACTTGTTATATATTGTTATTTGGTGGAGTATTGACTGGTTATATATTGTTATTTGGTGGAGTATTGACTGGTTATATATTGATATTTGGTGGAGTATTGACTGGTTATATATTGTTATTTGGTGGAGTATTGACTGGTTATATATTGATATTTGGTGGAGTATTGACTGGTTATATATTGATATTTGGTGGAGTATTGACTGGTTATATATTGATATTTGGTGGAGTATTGACTTGTTATATATTGTTATATGGTGGAGTATTGACTGGTTATATATTGTTATATGGTGGAGTATTGACTTGTTATATATTGTTATTTAAGAATTAGAGGAGCATGTATCTCAATTATAATTTTTAATATAATTATGATTATTGTGTTCAATGTTAAATAAGACATGAGTAATTATTGTTATGCTAAATAAAAGTGTGTTTCTATAATTAATGAAAATGTTAACTTTAAGGACTTCAACATCGTCAGACCTCTTCATTGAAGAGTTAGCCCTAATGCCATAGCCACAAGGCTGTCAAACTATGGAAAAAACTACTGTTTTAACATTTATTTGAAAGATAAACTGCTTATGTACGTAAACAGAGGAAGCAAACAATTATTAGGGCATGTACATAAAAGAAAAATGGCACCTTACAGCCTTACAGGGTAGGATGTATTTGTTCTAATAACCACGATATTCATGATGTAGTTCTTGGCATGACAAGGTCAGGTAAGTCGTGGCTTAAGAATGACATTGTAGGGGTAGACGTTCATCATTTGATACTCAATGGTCATCTCTAGCAGTTAACGCGGATGTCATCTCTAGCAGTTAACACGAATGTCATCTCTAGCAGTTAACACGAATGTCATCTCTAGTAGTTAACACGAATGTCATCTCTAGTAGTTAACACGAATGTCATCTCTAGTAGTTAACACGAATGTCATCTCTAGTAGTTAACACGAATGTCATCTGTAGCAGTTTACACGGATGTCATCTCTAGTAGTTAACACGAATGTCATCTGTAGCAGTTTACAAGAGTGTCATCTCTAGCGGTCACACACAAAATACACTAATAAACACCAGTACAGTAATTGTGTAGTCAAACTAATATCAGGACGGTTTAAAAGAATCGATTAAATAACAAACCAGAAATTAGATTCAAACCTAATTCATTTTTTGTTATATTGACTTCCTAAAAGTTTAATTTAAATATAAAATGTAAAATTCCCAAGTGAATTTGTTCTAAATGCAATACGAGCTACACAAATGAATTGTGTGGTAAAACAATAAATTAAAGCTTTATAAATGGACACATACAATTAGAAATGTTACCAATTTTCAATGTCCTACATGTGTCCACTCACAGGTCCAGTGATACTTTCCCTTAGTCCAATCCCAACCATGATGATTTCTTATATTTTCTGATTTCTATTGTCAGAGGCGTATACAACATTGAATAAAATATTTTTTTAAAAAGAGTTAAAATTGTACAATTTTAAAATAATGTAGCCAAATTTTATGTAGCACCTAATACTTTCAACAAATAACATAATAAATAATTATGATTTTCAAATTGCGAACTCATTTAGCAGTTAATTGACTAAACAAAAAATTTAAGGAGTGATGTGTTAGACTCGAAGGGTATGTTTTAATTATGTGTTAGATCTAAGTGATAGTTTCAGTGATGTATGGTGTAGTATTTCACTTTTAACAACTTGAAAAATTTCCCTGTACGAACATACAGTGTAATATGTCGCGTATGAACAACTTAAAACAACGTTTCATGACATGGACAGATTAATAACCCAACGAATGCGAACTGTCATAGAACTTTCTAATACCGTTTCTTCTCGTCGGCCGAGAACACTGGAATAAAGTGGCACACTGTTGAGTCATGGGGTCATTAGCTACTCCACAACTCTGAACCGTCTCCAGCGAGCTCCCCCTAGCGTGGGAAAGGGGAAGACACTCTCTAGAAGTAATTTAGGGCTGCCTCGGGACTTTTAATCAGTTTTGTGCGCTGTTGTAGCTCGGAGAGAACATTTTCAATTGGCCATCCCTTCGCTACGTCACACACTATAAAAAAAACTTGTATCCGGCTGCCCTAAACCCTAAGAAGGGCCCTATCTGAGCGAGCATGCCCTGGAAGAAGAATTAAATCAGCATTTTATTTCTGGTTAGAAAATGTAAGGTTTTTTTTAACCAGATAAAATGCCATTTAAATCAGATCTTATCGCTCTTTAGCCACTATATTTTTGGTTAGAGCCATAACTAGACCTCGTCCTCTCCTCGAATAAGATTTCCAGTGGTTTGAAGCCATCCCTCCAAGTATAGATATGAACAGAAATTTATGAACATTTTATTCAACTCGCTACAGCAAGCAGATCTGGTGTCAATGCTTTATTTTGCTGCTTGAAATAAAGAGATTTGATCCAGCTTCGACTTGTGGCTATTAGTTGCTTTTACGTTGTGGCAATTAGTTGCTTTGACATGGTGGCAATTAGTTGCTTTGACGTTGTGGCTATTAGTTGCTTTGACATGGTGGCAATTAGTTGCTTTGACGTTGTGGCAATTAGCTGCTTTGACGTGGTGGCAATTAGTTGCTTTTACGTTGTGGCTATTAGTTGCTTTGACATGGTGGCAATTAGTTGCTTTGACTTTGTGGCAATAAGTTGCTTTGACTTTGTGGCAATTAGTTGCTTTGACATGGTGGCAATTAGTTGCATTGACGTGGTGGCAATTAGATGCTTTGACTTTGTGGCAATTAGTTGCTTTGACATGGTGGCAATTAGTTGCTTTGATTTTGTAACAATTAGTTGATTTGACATGGTGGCAATTAGTTGCTTTGACGTGGTGGCAATTAGTTGCTTTGACGTGGTGGCAATTAGTTGCTTTGACTTTGTAACAATTAGTTGCTTTGACGTGGTGGCAATTAGTTGCTTTGACGTTGTGGCAATTAGTTGCTTTGACTTTGTAACAATTAGTTGCTTTGACGTGGTGGCAATTAGTTGCTTTGACGTTGTGGCAATTAGTTGCTTTGACTTTGTAACAATTAGTTGATTTGACATGGTGGCAATTAGTTGCTTTAACGTGGTGGCAATTAGTTGCTTTGACGTGGTGGCAATTAGTTGCTTTGACTTTGTAACAATTAGTTGCTTTGACGTGGTGGCAATTAGTTGCTTTGACGTTGTGGCAATTAGTTGCTTTGACTTTGTAACAATTGGTTGCTTTGACGTGGTGGCAATTAGTTGCTTTGACGTGGTGGCAATTAGTTGCTTTGACGTTGTGGCAATTAGTTGCTTTGACTTTGTAAAAATTAGTTGCTTTGACGTTGTGGCAATTAGTTGCTTTGACTTTGTAACAATTAGTTGATTTGACGTGGTGGCAATTAGTTGCTTTGACGTGGTGGCAATTAGTTGCTTTGACGTTGTGGCAATTGGTTGCTTTGACTTTGTAACAATTAGTTGCTTTGACGTTGTGGCAATTAGTTGCTTTGACTTTGTAACAATTAGTTGATTTGACGTGGTGGCAATTAGTTGCTTTGACGTGGTGGCAATTAGTTGCTTTGACGTTGTGGCAATTGGTTGCTTTGACGTGGTGGCAATTAGTTGCTTTGACGTGGTGGCAATTGGTTGCTTTGACGTGGTGGCAATTAGTTGCTTTGACGTGGTGGAAATTAGTTGCTTTGACGTTGTGCCAATTGGTTGCTTTGACGTGGTGGCAATTAGTTGCTTTGACGTGGTGGCAATTAGTTGCTTTGACGTTGTGGCAATTGGTTGCTTTGACTTTGTAACAATTAGTTGCTTTGACGTTGTGGCAATTAGTTGCTTTGACTTTGTAACAATTAGTTGATTTGACGTGGTGGCAATTAGTTGCTTTGACGTGGTGGCAATTAGTTGCTTTGACGTGGTGGCAATTAGTTGCTTTGACGTTGTGGCAATTGGTTTCCTTTGACGTGGTGGCAATTAGTTTTTCTTGTTTATCAAAGCCTGAAAATAGGAGGTTATTGATGATAGATGCTCCTAGTGTTCGTGTTTCCTTCATAAAAGACAAAGAGAATCAAACATGTTGGCTATTATTATTTTAATATCTGGTGACATTTCGATAAAATGTTTGTGAAGAAAAATACTTGAATCACTCGCTGTAACACGTTGATGTCGTTTCTCAGACCTTATAACGTCAAGTCTCAATACTTCATGTTACTATTTTCGCAGAATAACGGTTTAAGCATAAATAGAGAAGTAACGATACGACAGCAACATTTAATAGTTGAGTATAAACAAGTTTTTGTATTGGCTAATGCCACTAATCTGGTTCAAATTGGCGCAGAATGAACAATTGTCTGTTGAGATGAGTCCACACATAACAATTGTCTGCTGAGATGAGTCCTCACAGAACAATTGTCTGTTGAGATGAGTCCTCACATAACAATTGTCTGTTGAGATGAGTCCTCACATAACAATTGTCTGTTGAGATGAGTCCTCACATAACAATTGTCTGTTGAGATGAGTCCTTACAGAACAATTGTCTGTTGAGATGAGTCCTCACATAACAATTGTCTGTTGAGATGAGTCCTTACAGAACAATTGTCTGTTGAGATGAGTCCTCACAGAACAATTGTCTGTTGAGATGAGTCCTCACAGAACAATTGTCTGTTGAGATGAGTCCTCACAGAACAATTGTCTGCTGAGATGAGTCCTCACAGAACAATTGTCTGTTGAGATGAGTCCTTACAGAACAATTGTCAGCTGAGATGAGTCCTTACATGATATTTGATTGATATCGTGATGTACTTCGTCCAACTGAATACATCGACATCGGACATTTTTTAAATAGATTTAAGCCTTGATGTGACATTGTCAATTCTTTGAATGTTACAACAAAATTCTGTAATGGTGTCTTCGAATGAATAACAAATAAAATCCTTCATAATTGACTTAATAATATTTCGTTACAAGTACCTCAAAAACGTTCGATGCGTATATTGTATATGTTTGTTGCTTTACAAAATTCAAGTATGTTTTGATATAACAGAAAAATGAAATGAGTTAGCAGCTAACAAATTATTATATTGTGGAGAACCTGGGTACTCGTGGAACTAACACTCTGAACCTGGGTACTCGTGGGACTAACTCTCTGATGAACCTGGGTACTCGTGGGACTAACTCTCTGATGAACCTGGGTACTCGTGGGACTAACTCTCTGATGAACCTGGGTACTCGTGGGACTAACTTTCTGATGAACCTGGGTACTCGTGGGACTAACTCTCTGATGAACCTGGGTACTCGTGGAACTAACTCTCTGATTTCTTTCAACTCGAACACACTATGACGACTTGAACACTCATTAATTCTGTTTATTGCTTCACTTCCTCAATTCTTGCTACTTCTCACTTAACACTAATCTCCACCGTCCAACTGTCTACAAGTCTAAACTTTCCCTAGCGGTCCGTCTCCCAGAGTCTCTTCTCTCGTCCCCTAGCCTGGCTCTCCTCCTGTTCTCACAAGTTCGTCCCCTCTAATATCCCTCAGACTCCGTCCCTAAAATTCATCCCGTGTCAGGTATCTATGTCTAATCTGTCAGTCATAAGGGACCACCCCAAGATTAAGATGGGGGTGGGGCCGGTTCGACATAACCGTCTCTGGTGAGACCCCCACCACTTACCTACATCCACCCAGACCACCTGCGTGTCTGGTCATCCTACCCCTGGGGTATTTCACACCTTTGCCCAGTCCCGTGGACTCCCGTGGTCGGCACTCCTATCATCTCCGAATCTACTGACCGGGCCAGTTAACACCAGACTACCATTTTAGCACCTCTGGTCACCGTGGTCAGGTCTACCGACCTCCTGGACTAAGCTTCTGCGCGGACATTCATTCACAACAGAAATACACTTTTCACGCCTCTGGTCACCCTGGTCAGTTCTCCGATGGCCCAGGCGCACCTTCAAAGGACCTTAGTCTCTTTGAATGCCTTTAGGATCTCCACAGTATTACTGTAGTTAGGAAGCATTATAGACAATTTGGCTTTGGCGTTTATAAAATGAGGAGCGGAACAGAACTAACAGAACTAACTGCGATTCTTAGAAAGTTTTTCTTGAAGGCATATAATATAGTAAATTTAAACTTCCCTCTTAAACTATATTAAGATAATTGTAAATCGTATAAAGAAGCCTGTGTGTGACGCTAGAAACCGGAAAGTCGTGTTGACCTTTGGCAGTAAGCTGTAGTTATTTCTTGAGTTGTAGACCGTGGAGACAATGTGTGACTCTTGTGGTCAGCCAAGTTCAAGGAAATGGTCAAATTGACTGTTTATGAGCAGCTCCATTAAAGACCAACTTTTTTATACCAAGAATCAACAAAAAGTGAAATTTTTTTATTTGTTTTGAAACCGTTGCCGTTGTTAAATAATTAAATTGAAAAGGTTACACACATATACGAATCACATAGCTCATTAGTGGGAGAGAAATAATTTATTAGACTTAAATTTGGATAGTGGTCTGTTTGGTGGTCTGTTTGATGGTCTGCTTGGTGGTCTATTGGGTGGTCTGTTTGGAAACTCATTTTCCTGTGTCCACGTGGAGCAGTGGTTCAATTACTGCCCTGGGTTATGTCATGTTTATTTAAGGCACAAAGTGATGATTTGTTTCTTGTATAGGACACAGATTTTTACAAAATGATCTCTGCTAAAAGTCTATTAACATCAGACACTATAACAATGAGATATCTGCTAAAACTGTATTAACATCAGACACTATAACAAAGAGATTTCAACTAAATCTGTAGCACGCTACAATATAATGATGAGATTCCCTCCCCCCTCTCAAGCTTGAAATTTGATCTTAAAGGGGTGATCCACCTCACATCTCTTCTAAATAACTGATGAAACGTGAGCTTGCCTCCAGCGATCTTTCTTCATCTATTATACATTGACTGGGAGCTGTGGATTTTAATAAGCACAACCTAATCCTTAAAAAGAATAATGCCGGAATGTGCTCTGTCTTTTCTCATAGAAAACACTTTGCTATTTTCAGCTTACTGCCCAAGGATAAAATGCTGCATAAAAGTTTAGTTTAAGAAATATTCCATATATGGGAAGAGTTAAGTAGCTGTGATATAGATTGAAACACCGAGTTACAAGGATGAATCTCTGAGTAATTGTGTTGTTTTTAAATCCTTTATATTAACTCCTGGTGTCTGCTTGCGCCCTTGCTTGCTTGATTGTCGCCAAAACTTTGGATCGATTTTAACCCACTTCCTCGTAAGCTAGCGAGCTGAAATTTTGCAGGCAGTTTTGTGCCGAAGATAAAAACGATGTATAAAAATTTCAGATCGATCGCATGTACAGTCATTAAATTATTGAATGTTTAGATTATTTTATTTATCCTCTATGTATCATGTTATTTTTTGAGATAGAGTGTCGCGGTGCGTATTATATTGAACAACCTTTCTGTCGCGCAATAAGGTGCGTATTTTATTGACAACACTTTTTATAAACATATTCCTGATCGGTGCGCATTATGTTAAACACGTTTTACGACAACTACAATTTTGTATTTTTGGATGGTCTTGCGCTGCGTATTATACTGAACATTCTTTTAGTTACTTCTCGTACATAAAGGATTTATAGTCAAAAACTTGGTTTTTTACGTTTTTTTTTATTTTCTTCTTACAAAATTTAGATCACATGATGAATATAAACTTAAAAATGTTTACCACTGACCATTTTAAATTAAAATATTTCGAAATTATTGATTTGTCCGCTCAAAAAGGCTTAGAATTAGTGAACTAATTTTTTCGTCTGCATTAATAATCATAAGAATACTACATAAATAATTTAGTTGACAATATTAATCATAACCATGATCATGAAATAATTCGTGCAATTTACGCTTTCACAAATAACTTTATGTTTTTAGCTTGTATGCATTTAAAAAGAAAAAAAAATTGTTTTCATTCTTTAACGTATTTAAGGTAAAGACGCTACACCTAGGGACATGTTGACCTTTTTTTTATAGGAAAGCGTTATCCCCAGAATTCTGCGAATAATTTTCAACGTTATCCCCAGAATTCTGTAAATGACTCTCGGCGTTGATGGGAGAATTCAGTGAAATATTCTCAAAGTTAATTTTGAGCATTATTTATCATTATATCATGTATATCAAGTACATTCACGTTGATTATAATAATTATATCTGACCTGAATAAGATAACAGTACCATCCTTATTGTTTTTCATATTGATTTAAAAGTTTATATTTTAGAATCTTTTCAGTCCACTGAGCTATTTTTATCTAGCTCACTGGTATAAGTATATGACGTCATATATATGACCCGGTCGGAATAGTCAATATTCGCCAAAAAAATAATTAATTCTATTTTAAACCTTTTGCTATCGCATACTATTTAAATGACTCACATTCATCCCACTGCGACACTACCTTGGTAGCGGCGCAATTGACATATACTGCCGATATTACTAACACTAACACTACTAGTACTACTAATAATAATAGTTTTAATAGCTAATACCCTATCCTATACTATATTGCCTATTTTTATAAATAAATATATTGTCCTATATTCTCAAATAATATGTAATGAACTGTAAACCTATATTACTACCAAACCGGCCTAAAGGAATTGGAGGCCCTTGGGTATAATAGTAATAGTACTAACTAATAGCCTATCCTATAATGTATATATTTATTAATTTTTTTAATTTAGAAAGATTCCCCATCTAAAAATCAAAGCCTGTAAAAAAAAAGATTAATTTAAAAAAAAATTCCACATGCGAAAATCGAACCCAGTACCACTAAGTCATCTGTCCTTGACTCTACCTCACGACCACGAAGACATGATGGATAAATATTTATTTTAAACTATAGAGAGCCTAGGTCCGAATAGTACAGAATTCTGGGGATAACGTTGAAAATTATTCGCAGAATTCTGGGGATAACTACTCCGTTTTTTATATGTACCTGAGACGGAAGAACATGGTAATGTTTATCGTTGGATCACACCGGTGTTTACTTATTTTTTGTAAAATAACCCATCTTTAAACAATTTTTTGCACAAATCAATTAGCAGAAGTCTGGCCGAGGAACCTCGGGACCAGCTTGGTCTCAGCAGACGGTGCATCCAGAGCCGTCTTTACACCATTTTGGGCACCAGGCAAAGAAATAGTGTTAGGCCTCTGGGCAAAGAAAGAGTGAGCGCAGGTATAAAAAATAAATATACATAATATATATAAATAAAAATATTCCCATGGGGCCTCTATGCTCATGGGCCCCCGGTAAATGCCCAAGGGGCCCCTGCGTTAAGACGGCCCTGGGTGCATCCCATGTCTGAGACAAAAGTAAAGCGAACTCTTTGGTATTTGAAAAGCTCTTAAGCTGACGAGAGGTTGTGAGAGAAAGGGCGCGGAAACCACCGTCTGGTAAGTTCATTTATCGTCTGCCTGGCCGTGTTAGGAAGTCGGCGCTGTCAACCAGGAATCGATAGGAACTGTTGATTACTCTACTCAACCAACCGTGAAAAAATCGTGGTAAAAAATATTTGTCCATGTCTTTACCTGCTCAATTATTTAACCTCGCTCGTCCAGTCCATGTGAAAGTGGACGAACCTTTCAACCCGAGACTTAATAATTGAGACGAGCGACGAATCTAATTTTTAAAGCGAAAATACATACATTATTTGTAGGGAAAGTCATTCGAATTTATAAAGTGACTTATTGGTCCGAGGTTTCATTTGAAATGTTAGAAAAGGAAGGAGCAAAATTATTTTCAACTCGTCGTTGACGTCTGAAGAGTGAATCTTTAAACCCCACAACTAAATTCCAAGGTAAAAATGTAAATTATTATAAACAAATATTTTTTTAGAGTACATTCTACCAAGGCCAAAAAAGAAAAATGGAAAGAAAAAAAGTTCAATTCCAAAAATTCGTTGCCCTAAGAAATTCGCTACCCATGCATTCAATTGCTAATCAGACTAAATTTGAATATTTCTATATTGTTAGTAACTTTAACATTAATTTTGTTGTGTAATGCATTTAAAGAAATATATTTTATCGTCTTTTACTGTAACAGCGTCCCTTGAAGAAGGCCTTTCTTTTAAAATGTATCAACATTTTTTTTATATTTTGAATTTAAAATATAAACTTTAGACTGTTGATAATTGTTGTTATTTACTTTATAAATAAATTTTTTTAAATTAATTCTATTATAAAAGTACATGTATTATTATAAAAGTACATGTATTATTATAAAAGTGCATGTATTATTATAAAAGTACATGTATTATTATAACAGTACATGTATTATTATAAAAGTACATGTATTATTATAAAAGTACATGTATTATTATAAAAGTACATGTATTATTATAAAAGTACATGTATTATTATAAAAGTACATGTATTATTATAAAAGTACATGTATTATTATAAAAGTACATGTATAATTATAAAATTACATGTATTATTATAAAAGTACATGTATTATTATAAAAGTACATGTATTATTATAAAAGTACATGTATTATTATAAAAGTACATGTATTATTATAAAAGTACATGTATTATTATAAAAGTACATGTATTATTATAAAAGTAAATGTATATTGAAAAAAAAATTCTAGTTATTAAGTCAACTAAAAATTATGAAAATCAAAACTTAGTGGTCTCCCCACTCCCAACACACAATTGCCAACATACAAGTCGTAATTCCAGATAATTTGATCGCCGTGATGTATAGACCAGAAGGAAATTAACTGAGAGAACGAATTGGAAATGCTGAACATTCGCATCCACACATCCACAAGATGTGTTGGCGAGTGGCAAGAAAGTCTTTGATAGATCAAGTTCTACCCTTTACCTTTTGGGCTCGTGTTTTAATCAACAGCCGACTCCGGCTCACGGCGAGGGTTTTCGTGGCCCATGATGTCAGATAACTTTTCTACGGAGCCCGTAAGCCGGTGAAAATGAGACTGAATTTCGGTCATGTCGAGACCGAGTATCTTAAACTGATACAAATTGGAAAACGCAATGAAATCTCAACGGCCTGATCCCTGCACTGCGGTGATCTGGTCACGTGATATTCTTTCGAATGTGATCAATTAGTGAACGGGACTTTTTTTTTGGGCTGATAAGCCGGCTGGCAACAGAGTGAGGCGGGGCGATGTGGGCGGTGGGTGTTCACCAGTTAAATAGATTGATATTTTAACGGCACCGGAAGCTGGTGTTGGTACCAGGCGCCATTTGACTTGGAAAGCAGCTGAGAAATTTTGGACTCGCCATTCTCGCGGCGTCAGGTCGATTGTAGCCATTTATTATTATTTAAAATATATTGCAAACATTCTAAACATGT